>LOJH01032320.1:0-16579 GCA_001685095.1 Ellobius talpinus
ATAACAGGAACAATCCATCAGGATGATGTCTCAATCCTGAATATCTATGTCCCTTTACCTCTTTAAAAAGAGAAAACTACATGCTCTTAATTAGGGTTAAATTTACACCAAGACTGAGAAGACACACACACACACACACACACACATACACACACAAAAAAACCTGAAAAGAGCATCAGCTTTATTTCTCTGCCTGGTTTATTTGCTTTTGGGCAATGCATATGAAAAGCTCAAACTGAACCTTGGGAATCAGGGCTCTGACATCTTCTTTCCTCACTGATGATGAAAACAAGCCAAAGATGCTCATTTTTCCAGCACATTCTCAAACAACAAAGGCAGTAGTATATCATACAGTGAGAAGCTTTGTTTTTGGTTTTTTTTTAGCTTGCTTGCTTCATAATCTGTCATACATGGATCCTGACTCTAAATCTCAACCATTTTGGTAAAGTGCCAGTAATACTAGAGATGTTACAGAAGTATGGGATGGGAAAAAACATAGTAAGTCTTTTGTTTTTGCCAAATTTTCTCATAGATAATCTTTTTCAGTTCTAGAAATAGATAAAAAAAATTTTAAATAATTATAGTTTTATTAAGCCACTAGATAGGAAAGAAAATTACCAACATATATTTACTGGAAAAAAAGACAATTTTCAAAGATGACCAAGTAGTTTACTAAAGCAATGCTCAACAATGCTGGTTAGAGTAAGTCAGAAACGTTCTCCTCTTATACAAAACCAACTCAAAGTTTTCACAACCTTCTGCTAAAAGCTCCAGGCTGGATGCAGAGACCATCACACACAGCCAGAGTGCACCTGCACCTGCTGCACCTTTCTTTCAGGAGCTGTTGCACACCATCCTTACCTTTACAGTCTAGAGACTCACCAAAGAACTAACAGTGCAAAATTCACCCAAGTCCAATTTCATCCAAAGGAAGAACATCACCCAAGCTATATTTATTGCTAACAACCTGATAACAGGGAAAGAAAATCGACTCCCAATCGGCTCTACTTACCTAGGAGTTTCGCAATGATATAAAGAGCTTGTCCCCAAAGAAACAATTTCCCATCACGGCCACAATTACTAGGAAACCGTTTCTGACTACCAGGGTTTCTCTTTTCATATTCTACAAAGTCAGCAGGCACATAATAGTACTTTGGTACTACAGGATATCCTATAGAGTAAAATAAAATAAAATTTAATTTAGTTTAGAAGCAAGCATGTTAAAATACAACAAAACAGTGTTTTCCCCAAATTTCCCTTTGAAGAAACTGTATGGACAGAACAGCAGGGAGAGCGGCGGGTTGTAGAGGGGCAGATTCAGTGATCTACAGAGAAGTCTAACACTCTGGTCCTTTCAAATATTGCTAGGGAAATCCATGGGGGGAAGGTTTCTTGACTTTAGAACCAATCCAGTAGTATATTAGGCTTTAGACAGTGATGTAAATGTATCTCCTTTAACAGCACACACTTTTAAGTCAATATATACAGACATATGTGTATATATGTATGTATAATATATGTATACATATACACATGTGCATATATGTGCATATCACTAATATATATATGTATCTATAGTATACAGATATTCAGAGTGATAAGAGAAGTTATATTAAATAAAGTCAGTCTAAGAAGCATTATAAATGAGAAACTATTTACTCTTTAGTTAGATACCACTTCTGAGCCATTAGTTAGTGCAAATAAACCCCTATTTAAATATTAAGCCTGTCTCTTACCATTCAGTGTCCCCGAAGACAAAAAAAACCCAACCTTTTATTAAAACATATCTTTAAAAGATACATCCTTCAGCAAATAAAACTATTATTTAAAGGATATGTTCCTTGTAGGATGCAGCAGATGATATTTTGAAACAGCAGTCTACAGTAAACTTAATTTTTGTAATAAAATTAAACAATAGCCTTGAAATTCTGCTGTCTTCTTCATCCATCATTGATAGTGACAACTGTGTCTAAAATCAGGGAAAGCGGTTAAGAGCTATGGAGAAGACTATGAACACCACTCTGAACATGAAGCCAAAAAGTAGAGTATGTTAGATGACCACTTCCATGTGTCAATGATCCCTTCCTGAACACTAAAAGACCTGATTGTGGAAATTTCAAATATTTCACTATTGCACTGTTTTTCAACGAAGACAAGGGAATATTGAAAACAAAATATTGAAAACAAGTGAATATTGAAAAAATTCCTTTTTAAAAATTAGCATTTATTTTTAATTTAAAAATGTTTGTTGTGTGGTGGTGGTGGTGGTTAATTCCAGCACTAGGGAAGTAGAGACAGGTGGATCTCTGAATTAGAGGCCAGCCAGGGCTAGGATGGCCAGAGCTACACAGAGAAACCCTGTATTGAAATACCAAAAAAAAAAAATCATTCATAAACATTTCACAACTTTTAACATTATAAGCATTGAAAGGGTAAAACAAAATAAGAAGTATTTTATTCAGTATTCCTGGAAATATAAAATTCATTTTAAAATATAAAATTCATCCCCTTCACTGGCTCAAAACTCCATGTACAACAGGAATGAGCCCCAATGCTGTGAATGACACTTCATGCTTTATGTCCAAGACTATAGATTTGTTTTGACTAGCACATCAAAATTCCAAAAATTTTGACCCACATACAACTTTTTAAAGCTATTCTCATAAGACTATAATTCTATATAATTCTATTAATATTTCCAAACCAAAGGTATCCAGAATACTGCCCTTGAATTCCTTTGGGAAGTTTCCAATTAAGCTTTTTTTATGGATCCTTCTGGTGTTTGATTGAAATAAATATATCCTTACCTCCAAGATTATTTCTAAAACACTGAATCTATCTGCAAAGAATGGCACATTGGTACAAGGGCAAGCATTTAAAACTTAATGCTAAAATCCCAGATGTGTCTCCACAGTAGAGTCTCCTGGCTTCAGCTGAAAGCAGTCTTTCTAGGCATCCGTCCTAGGGCCTGGGGCTTGAGGGTAACACTCACCCAGCCATACAATTTTTGATGACTTGGATAAAAATCTGGTGTTTTACAGTATGTAAGACTACACAGAATAAAGGAACTATATCAAAAAATCACACACTTCTGTCTGGTACAAACTACCTCAGCAGCACCAGAGCCATGACCACCTACATTCATGTCCATCCTTGTCATGCCCAATGAACTGTTAAACTAAACTAATAGAGATTATTCTAATTTCAGTTGAGGTCTCATTTATTTTCCAATATAACATATATAATTGTGTATTATAAAGGATTGATGCACACATTTTACATGAACAAGGGTATGCTGGTAGAAAGAATTTTGATAAAAGAACTATACCTTCTGTGGTCTGATGAAGCAAAGGAGTCAAAAGGTCCTGATATTCCTTGACTTGTTGAAGATTACCTCTAAAAACACCTAAAACAAAATATACAAAATCCAAGTCTAGCCAAGGTCAATAAGCATAGAAGCATTTTGACTTGAAAAAACTTCTAAGTCCTTCTAAAATTATTGTGCCAAATTTTATATAAATGAAAACATAAAATTGAAGAGAAATGTAAATAGGTATGACATTTTTATAGAAACTGATTTCAGAAAGTCATGTTAGCATTTAGAATTAAATATTGAATTAACTGAAATTTCACTATGCTTAAGCATAAATATTATAGATATTCAATATTATGATCATAGTATTCATGACTTCTACAATACGCTTTTCTTTATAAGTATGAACAAGATACTGGCATCAATATTAAAGACTTCAAAGTGATTTTAAAAGTTCTTTAAACATGTGGAAAACAAGGACTAAAATCTAAGGTTGTCCTCTGACTTCCAGGCATGTGCTGTGGCATGTGTGCACCTGTACTCACACCATATACACATACATAACAATATACAGCACACAAATGTTTCACACACAGAAACAGATAGACAGAAATTTAAAAAAATTCCTTAAAGATCTGACTTTCACTCAGAAAGCAGAACAACATAAAAGGAAGAGTTACCATCGCTTAAGTCTAATCTATTGCTAAATGAAAGGAATCACTCACTTCAGCTATTCTTTTGAGATTTTATTATTTTTACTTTGTATGTTTGAATGTGGCTTATGTATGTATTTTTATGTGCACGTTCATGAGTACATACAGGTGAACACACATGTGTGTGCACGTGTGTGGAAGCCGGAGATTGGCACTGGATGTCTGTCTTCCTTAATCCCACTCCAATTCTATGAGACGAGTACTTGAACTGAACCTGGGGCTCTCCCATTTGGTTAAGCTGGCTGGCCGATGGCTTCAAGGATCCACCTATCTCTGCCTCCCAGTGTTGAAATTACAGCCATGTGCTTTTCAGGCAGATGCCAGAGATCCAACTCAAGCCCTTATGCCTACACGGCAAGCACTTTACCAGCTGAGCCATCTGCCCAGCCCTCAGCTATTCTTTAAGACACGTGTACTCTACATCTTAAAATTCAGGATGAAGGTCACTTACCATCAATCATCATGTAAAGAAAAAATATGGGAAATTCACATTCAATACCATCAAAGAGCTAAAAGAGAAAATAAAACATTAAGATTTCCATGAGCAAACTAGAGCAACCCATTTTAAGTTATATGTAAGGGACTTATTTATAGTAATAAATTCAGGTTAAGAACAACCATTCTTTAAAATTTTTTCAGAACTTTTATTCAAAAGTTCATTTATTGAACTCACTAAAGAACAGTCATTAAATAAACATATACTAACTACTCACTAACGGCCAGCACTAGACGGTGTTTCTCAACCTTCCTAATTATATGACCCTTTAATACAGTTCTTCATGCTGTGGTGACCCCAACTATGAAATTATTTCATTGCTACTTCATAACTTCAATTTTGCTACTGTTATTAATTGTAATGTAAATATCTTATGAGGGATATCTGATATGCAACCCCCAAAGGGGTCATGACCCACAGGTTGAAAGCAGCTGAATTAGACAGAGCCCTGGAGACAAAAGTTAGACACTATGTCCCCAGAGGCGCACAGCATAGTGGGAAGACTGGCAAATGAATAAATAAGCACAGTTCAGCATACACTGACCATACACATACATTAGCAACATAGACTGAAAAACATCTGTGTCTGTCTTGAGTGCAAAGAGTTATATAGCAAGAAACCAGCTAAAATGTAATGCACAGAGCAAACAGCAGAAACTACAGACTTACAGAATCATAAAACATGTTAAAGAAACAATCACAATTCATTAATTCTAGAATACAAAGGCATAAGCAGTAAAAGCGGAAGCCCAGTGGATGGGCAGGAAGTCAAATCACGACTTTCACTGCTCAAAGACAGGCTGATTTGGAGGTAGTCATGAACACTGAGAAGGGTCAAAGTCTTTGTTACATTTATTTCCAGGCTGGACAGCTGGCAGTACTTAGGAGTTGAGGAATAAGAAATATGGAAACCAACTCAAAGCCATAAGAGCAATTCAAACAGAACAGATGACACCCAGAACTGTGTGTCTCAACTTTAGTACTATGGACATTTTGGGCAAATAACTCATGTGCGACATGGGCTATTTTGCATCATTCTCAGCCTCCACTAATCTGATGCCAACTCACGCAATAATAATAAAAATATCTATAGATCCTGTTCAGTCTACCTTGGTAACAAAAGTATTCAAGGTTGTGAACTACTGGCTTCAGTCAAGGAGTAAGACACAAGAAGGGGGATTTCTAAAGAGGACAACTCAGTCACATTTTATGAATGATAAAATTGGTTAAATGGCTGGGGCTAGCAAGATGGTTCAGCAGGAGAGATTGACACTTGCTGTCAAACCCAAGGGCCTTACTTTCATCCCCAGAGTCCACATGGTGGAAGCTGTCCTCTGATCTCCATATGCTCACTGTAGCATACACTTACATATTGGCACAAGCATGTGTGCGCATGTGTGCCAGACACGCCCAGTCAGTAAAATGATTAATTTTTAAAAATGTGGTTAAGTGGTAAGGAGATGCCTAGAGTGACTGAGATATGGGCCTAAATGGAGGCAGCCTGTAGGCCACCTAAGTGAAGATGTGTGTCTAAGCAGCAGGTGCACATGTGGGCAGGGCACTTTAGGCACACTATGAGTCAGGGATAGAGTACATCATTAGCAACAATAGCCATGAGAGCTTGGTAGGAAGAAAAGCACAATGACAGTGGATCACAGAAGTAGAAGACGGAGACTGACAAGGGGAGTAGGGATGGAGGGGAAGACATGGCCATAGCAACCAGAATACTCCAAAAGAGAGAACAGAGTTAATAAATACAGACACCAAGATGTTCAGGAAAATAAGGTGAGAGAAGCAATAATCACTCTGACCCAGCCACTGAAACTGCCTGAAATCAGCCAAGAGCTAGGAGGAGGCAATCAAAGTGTCCCAAGTCAGGGCAGCTTGCTGTTTTGAAAGCTTGTGAGAGCTTTTTGAGGTAAGGCTGGACTGGCAGCTGACAGAGCAAGGCACTAGAGGTAGGCTTTGAGAGTTATAATTCAGAGGCTTTGCTTCCAGCTCGACTGCCCAAGAAACACAAAGTTCATGCTGCCAGAGCTGTGAGACATACCTTCCTGCCTTGGTGGACTGTATCCCTTGGACTAGGAGCCAGAATTACTCTTTTACCACATAAATTGTTTCTGTCTCTAGTTCTGTAACCCAGTAGACTAGGTCTACACACAAAACACAAATCACGCTTTTCAGGGTGACGGCTATAGACAGAAGGCAGAAGATGGACAAGGATAAGCACTGAGGGATGGTTTAGTTTGTATCTTTAGTTATAGGCATGAATGTGTTTATGCCAAAGGAAAAATTAAGTTGGGAGAAGCAAAAGGGAGGGAAGGTAGAAGCAGGGAAGATGAGGAACAGAGTCATATGTCCTATCAGTGAAGAAAATGCTCAGTGGGCTTCCCAAGAAAATGAGAAAAAAAAAACCAAGATGTAGATACACAAAAAATATATGTGTATGTGTCTGCATCTATGTAGTATTTCTCCATATGTAATACCTCAAGGAAGAGCGATGACATCTTTTATGAGGTAAGACACAGAGGTAAGCACTGATGAAGGGAAAGATGCAGTGGAGGCTGCCACACAGAAACTAAGGGTTAGCAGCAGGAATAAGGCAAAGAACTGAGAGCCTGTGTCCAAGGTTGGTTTGCTTTCTAATAGGGGCTTTTCTACAGGATCACACAGCAGAACTGACAAGAAGTGCAAGCAGGTACAAAAACTGAGTCAACATAGGTATCCTGGATTTGGGATGGCATGTACTCAGGCTGTGGCTTTCTCTAGCTGTACTCAGCAGGTGGAGGAGGGGGTGGAGGAGTACAAGCTGGTTTGTTTTGTGAGAGTGTCTCTCTGCGTAGCCCTAGCTGGCCTGGAATCCACTATGTAGACCAGATTGATCTAAAACTCAGAGATTGCCTGCCCCTGCCCCCTAAGTGCTGGCATTAAACACACAAAACACAATGCTTGGCTCAGAGTAATAGCTTTAATGAGATCATTTGCTTAATAACATAAAAGCAGATCACAGATAGAAACAAAACCATGTAAGAGAAATAGGCAAAAGACTGAAAATGCTAAAAGAATTATTTAACCAATGAATCCATATGGCCCATGTGGTGAAAAGCATTAATACTGTTTCATCAGTTTACTATGTATCAAGTGCAATTCTAAGCATAGATACATAAGATCATCCAATCCCCAGAAAAGCTCATGGTATAGGTGATATTATTTTTAGCAATAAATAATGATTATTTATTATGGAGCAGGATCTTAAATCAAGAAGTCAGTCTCCTGGATCTGTGCTTTCGACCATTTGCATGTGCTAGCATGGACCAGTTTGTGGTACCTTAATTTCAGCTGGTTTGTAATAGCGTCTGTTGGGATCTTCCAATGATGTTCTGTACCCGTCTCTCAAGAAACGCTTAAATCCATATTTCCCTTTTAATTTTCTGATCACTTTATCAAGTGTCTGGCTGAACAGCACTTCATCATCCAAGGCAAACGCAGGGTAACTGATGCATGGGAGCAGGGCAGCGTCTGTGTTCTAGGGACATTAAGACAAAGAGACTGTTGTTTTAAAAGTAAATAAACAGATAAGCAGATAAAAGGTAAAGAGACTGTGAGTGTCTGCAGTGACATGACCAACACAGTACAAGAAGAATCACATCAAAGTAAAGTCAAAAACCTTATCAAGTAACAGTGACCTTAAGACAGACAGAAGTTTCTATGATGTGTTTCTGTAAACCTGACAGAACAGATAACACTTTATCCTTTAACAAAAAAAAATTTCCAACTTCAATATTAGGCTGAACTTAAAGATTATAACTAAACAGAATGTAAAAAATGTAATTCTTATTACCACAACTTAGTTAGCATAGGAATTTGTCTACAATAGTGAGAGAAAACTAACAAAAGGCCCAACAACTGAGTAAATCAATAGCCATTAGAATTTATATTACAGAAGCAATTAGATTTATATTACAGAAACTTGTTTATTGAATGGAAACATGCTTGCCCTTAAAAACCACTAACATAATTTTTAAAGCAAAAATTATGTTCACTAAAATATGTGGAAATGTATCAGAATGTTGCCAAAGACTATTTAAATGATAGGCTAAATGGATAGAACATCATTAAATAAACAGATAATACTTCTTTATTGGTTTTGTATTCATTACAATCTGGCATTACTCATATAAAACAGTTAACTATTCTACTTGGTGTAGTTTTTGAAGGCAAAAACCATAAATAATCCCTGGGAAAAATATACAGTCAGGTACAGGAAGTATACAGATGTTCATCAGACAAAGAGTCAAACATGGTCTGCCACTGTGCCATGCTGAAAATGAATTTTTTATATCCCATTATAAGAAAATGATTTCTTTGTTAGAAACAGAAAAACAATGTCTATTTTTCTGTGGTCTAACAAAAGATTCAAAGGACTGGACAGCTCTGCCTAACTGTTTACTTCCTGACCAGCATCAGAGGCTAGAGAGGAAGACACATCTCCACTGCATCTCCTTATCCTGCATGAACTCAACACTGTAGTGTAGTTTGAACGGCAGCTAACAGCACAAGAACCATAAACGGGAACTCATTCTAGTTAGCTGTACATCATCTCACATGAGAGCGTGATTCTCTGGGCAACAGTGAGCACAATGTCTGCCTGTTGCGATTGTGAGCGTCGAGATCCACAAATATAACTGACCAAGAACAGCCCTGGAAATTGAAAAAGAAACACATTTCAGAGAATTATAAACCATGTGGTATTCTTTCTGTGAGAAAAGACAACTCAAAAACTTTTTATCACTGAATGTTACGTAAGAGATTATTAAAGATTAAATAATAAAAATATTATTATTAATAATGTTTTACATATAAATAGATGCTTTGCCTGCATTCATGTTTGTGCACCACATGACTGCCTGGTGCCCATGAAAGCCAGAAGAGGGCATCAGATCTCCTGGAACTGGAGTTACAGACAGTGTGAGCATCTATGTGGCTGCTGGGAATTGGACTTGAGTCCTCTGGAAGAGCACCCAGTGCTCCTAAGACATCTCTCTAGCCCTTTGTTTTCTTTTTGTATGCTTTTAATATTTCCTGAATTTCTTGAAACAATCATATAATCATTAGACATTATTTTAATATTTTTCTCTTTTCTTATAAATCATGTTTTGATCTTATAAGTTGTGTAATAAATACATTCATTTTAATGAAGAAACAGTTTAGCTACTATGATGAGATAAATCAAGAAATAACTTTGATTAATAAATCTGAGTTGTGACTACCTAAATAATTTTGATTATATTATCAAACTAAACAAGTTTAGGTAATAATCCAGAATTATGTATAAAAATATGTTACAGTACAAAGTGATGATAGAAGAATCTTAAGTAACAACACTAGCAACTACTCTTCATACTTCTCATGGCTGGCTTCATGAAAAGGCCACATATGGCTAGGGCTATCCCTCCAATTAAAGATGACAAACCCTTGCTCAATAGAACAAAGAGAGAAAATCCAGTCTGCCACAGAGAAACCCATTTAATGAACAATTAGGCTATATAATTTCCCTACACTTAAAAAAAACTTTGAAAAACAAGAAATTTGAATAAAAAGACATATAAAAAATGCCAACTGATCTGCAACATTTAAGAAAAATTTTGCCATTTAGACATTAGTGCATTTCATACTCAACAGCACAGCATAAATGAACATAACTTTAATGGGAAGCTGAATATTTTTAAAACACATAATAAAAGGGCACTAGAAAGACTGCTTCCATTACAAAAAATATACTCAAAAAATAAATGAGAAAACCCATGGCATCATATATTTTAGGTAGTTTTAAAATCACATTCAAAATCTCATCCCAATTCTACCCGGCATCAAAGACTCACACACACTGAAACTCTAAAGCCTGAACTCAATCACCTGACTGAAATTTCTAGCCTAGGAGGACCAGCCAGGAAATCCGAGTGTCAGACTCACTAGTTATATATGCTTCCTGTTAACTTGTGTTCTCTGTGATCATTATCTTGTAAAACAGAATGATTCCTCATTCAGAGCACCATCTACAACTAGTCTTTAACTCTGGTAAGTGGCTTGAAAAAGGATGAGTGAGGCTCCCTCAATAGCTATACTGCAGCCGAACAGAGTCCTGGGTTCCCTACATTCCTACATTCCTACTGGCTTTAAAAAACATTGCTAGTAGCTGCTCTCATCAGAGTACAACATATTCACTGTGACATAAACAATAATGAATTTGAACACTTCTCCAGAACACACAACTGACCCAGATGCGAGGCACATGGTGATATATGAGAACCCAAAGTGGCACTAAGTCCCTGGGTCAGTGGGAGAACTGAGGATCAAAGCCAGAGCCTGAATTCTGGCAGAAGCAGCAACAAGCAGACAGAAGAAAGTAAGTGGGTAAGGGGTCTGTGAATACACAAAAAACAGGAGCTATAATGTGTCTGTAGGCCAATAACTGTCTGTCTGGAATAGGACCTTTAAAATACAAAATCTATGAAAGGATAATTTGTAACTAAAAAAAAGCAAATTTGGTAAATCTCTCTATTATGTGATAAAATAAACAGTAAACTACTATTTTCTGGCCACAAATAAGTAACTTAGTTATTTAAACTCATCAAGTATTTGTTGTGGTCCCAGTTTTTATATGCCAGCCTTGAAGACACATGCCTAAGGAAAAATAATCTCATGAGGTGACCACCTCCTAACACTGAGATGGAATATTTTGTATAAAATATATATCACACTATAGGCATCATGGCCCAGATTTCCAGGAGGGGAGGAAACAAAAAACAAAACCCCAAACCATAAAGGAGTACTTAGAAGCAAGTCTTTCATGTCAGCGAGGAGAGCCCTCACAGAATTATCACCTGCACATTTCAAAGGAATGCAGATGTCTGCTCTGTTTTGAACACTGCAGAATGTGGGCAATCTGTCATCATCAATTACAGATTCTGACATAGGTGCATTTGTCAGTCTCTTGCCTCCCACAAATAAACACAACAGGAAAAGACGTGTTATGGGAATTATTTGAGAGACCTTCTTAACTTTGGCCACTTGATATTTAATGTGTATGAGTGTTTTGTTTGTTATATATGTTTGTGCCTCATGTGTATGCCTGCTGCCCACAGAAACCAGATGGGTTGTCAAATCCCCTAGAACTGGAGTTTAGTTGGTTGTGAGCTGCCATATGGGTACAAAGATTAGAACCTGGCGGAGCTCTTAACCACTGCGCCATCTCTCCAGTCCCCAGATTGATTTTTAGCCTCTGCTCCCTAACACCATAGCTCTGTAGAGTATGTTGTCCCTACCCAGAGCCTCCTTACAACTAACAGCTCAATCTTTCTGTTTGTTAGTATCTGCCATTGCTTGTTCTAATAGATACACAAGATGACTGAACTTGACCATCACCATGGACATGAGCTTTAGCAGTATGGAAGGCTGTCCTCTATCCTTCAGCCTCATGACCAGAACAAACACTTCTGAGACTACTGAAATACTTGTTGATCTGATAGTATCTATTTCATTTTCATTTTTTCATGTACACTTTGGTACGCCAATTGGTTGCTTTTAGGTTGTGTCTCACCTGAACAGGCTTTTATGACTGTCTTTTTTCTGTATCTGTTCCCATTACTACTTGTGCGGCTAAAGGAAAAAGACCTAATTTGCTTCTATTTCTACCTGCAATAATAATAAATGAATAGCCCATTTAGTAACACTTAACTATGTGTTATGTTAAAAACAGCCATGTTCTTGACTGCAGTTTAGAATTCCTGAGCATTAAAACTCTAGGGTGGCTATAGCTCCTTTTATACCAGGTCAGGAGGGAGCCTAGGTGTCATGACTGCTTTTTGAATTCCTGTAATGTTTCTAATGTGCACACAAGATCGAAAAATACATTCAGAAATAATATTGGCAGAACATTTATAGCTAAGACTCAAAATGCCTGGTTAGGCAAGTTTCAGAAAGAGTACAGCTTTGCTAATCAGGCAGGGACAGCAGTCACAGGGACAGTATGGAAAATGCCTGGAGAAGAGAAGCACGCTGGTAAACAGCATTCATGGCCTCAGGTACTTCAAAGGGAGGTACACCGTGATCAAAACCAAGCCAATCACTACAGCCCGGACACTCAAGGCAGCCGAGGCAGGTCTGACCTTTCCAAATTGCTGTTATACTAAGCACTTCTGCTTTAATCCAGGAAGCCTTGAGAAACTCTAGAGGAGTCTTGGTTCATCCCAATTTGTTAACTTCCTTATCTGGCTTCCTTTTCTTATCACTTTAGCAAAGCCCACTGTCCCTGGGGTCAAGGACATCACAATAAAACTCACAGAATCAACTAAACTGGACTCACAGGGCCTCACAGAGACTGAACCAACAACCAGGGATCCAGCATGGGGCTGATCTGGGCCCTCTGCGTGTATGTTACAGTTGTGTAACTTGGTCTTATGGGATTTCTAACAGTGGGAGCAGGGGCTGTCTCCGACTGTTCCCTGTTTTTGGGACCTTTCCTCCCAACAGATTGCCTTGTCCAGCCTTAATAGGAGAGGAGGTGTCTGGTCTCACTACAATTTGATATGCCATGACTGGTTGATGTTGATGGGGGGCCTGCCCTCTTTTGAAGAAAAAGGGAGGAGGAGTGGATAGGAGTGGATAGGGAACTGCAGTCAGGATATAAAAACAAACTAACAAACAAAAAATACCACTACCATCAAATGAAAGTTAAACTTTAATTGGCAAATTATTTCAAAGCAAAGCTGTTCAAGCATGGGCTGCTACATACATTTCAGATAGTCATAAGTTTTAAGGAAATGACTTTGATAACAGAGAGGTAAATTACATAAACATGCAATTAATCAATTAATTTTTTTTACCTGGTTTCCAAAGAGGTTAAATCCATTAATTGCTTCTAAGGCTGCTTTTGCTAAACCAACAGAGCTAGAGAGAAGGAAAAACATTATTTTAATTTTATTTTTTATACCCCTGAAAACTGTTTTGAGGTTAACCTTGACTTAGATTCTACCATTGAATGGAGCAATTTTATTTCCGTTCATGAACTCCAGAAAGAATGGTGAACTTGGGGGTGAGCCTCGTGCAGTTGCCGCCCAGCTGGACATTACTCAGATCAATGGAACGGGCTCTTCGGATGTCAATTCTGAGCCTTACAACAGAATTTTGTGTGTCATATACCTATTACAGAATGCAGTTTGGCATAGTCACTCAAATATGCACTTTCTAGGATCCAATAAAATCGGCATTACTTTATGTTCACAGAATTACCGATCACTGTAGCTCTCATTCTGGGCTATATTCTCTGTAATAAAATGAGTGCTATCTCCCTCAGTGTCCCACTCCTTTGGCCTCTCAGAGGCTACATATAACAGTGCTGAAAATGACTCATTCCATTAAAAATACAACGTTCTATACAAGTGTCCCAAGAAGAGTGGATTTTCATCCTTGCTTAGATCATGCCTGTTTCTGGAGGAACTGAAGTTCTCAAGTCCAGTTTACTTTATTTACTGCACATCTGTATTTGTTTTACACAGAGCTCACATCATTGAAAATCAACAAGCTGTCATCAAGTCAGTATTTCTCTATTATAGTCTCCAAATAGCAGCAGCAGCAGCACCTAGAAACATGCTAGGAATGGCAATTTTCACTCTTCGCTGGGGGACGGTCCCAATAAATCATGTTTAAAAGCCCTCCAAGTGTTTACATGCATGTCAAATTTCAGAATGATTGGCTGAGTGTATGGCTCTGTTGCAGGACACCATCCTCAGGGTACAGCATGGCAGTTGCTATATTAATCAGAGCATGTGTGACTACACACAAGAGATGGGAGGGGCATTACACCCTCACCTGAAATCCCAGCCCTCTTCGGATTAGCCCCCCCCCCGGCCCCAGCATATCTAATTCTGGTCAGATGCATGTGGCTTGTGGAGATGCTCAATTACAGAGGGTAGAAGGCGAAGTGAAGTGGGGATCAGAAGAGTCACTCCAACTATGCAGCTCTGACATCGTCATTCATGCTGGGGTGGGGTGTTCTGGTGTTCTCTCTCTCTCTCTCTCTCACTCTCTCTCTCACACACACAATTATGTGGTGAGGGAATTTTTTTTGTCCATCCTCTTTGATGTTCTGTAAAGCTTCTGGTACCTTTATAGGCATGTTCTTCCTTAGGTTGAGAAAGTTTTCTTCTATGATTTTTTTGAATATGTTTTCTGTGCCTTTAAGCTACGATTCTTCTCCTTCTATCCCTTTTATTCTTAGGCTTTGTGTTCTCATGGTGTCCCAGATTTCCTGGATGTTTTGTGTTATGAATTTACTGGATTTAATATTTTCTTTGACCAATAAATCTATTTCCTTTATGGTATCTTCAACACCTGAGATTCTCCCTTCCATTTCTTGGATTCTGTTGGTGATGCTTGCATCTGTAGTGCCTGTTCGTGTTCTCAGATTTTCTATTTCCAGAATTCCCTTGGTTTGTGTTTTCTTTATTGTTTCTATTTCAATTTTCAAGTCTTGAACCATTTCCTTCACCTGTTTGTTTTTTCTTGGCTTTCTTTAAGGGATTTATTGATTTCTTCCAATTTTTTGTTTGTCTTTTCTTTGAGTTCTTTAAGGGAGTTTTTCATTTTCCCCTTTAAGAGCCTCTATCATCTTCATAAAGTAATTTTTAAGTTCATTTTCTTGTGTTTCAGTTGCATTGGCATGTTCAGGTCTTGCTGTTGTAGGATTACTGAGTTCTGATGGTGGTACATTGCTTTTTTAATTGTTGAATGTATTCTTACACCGGTGTTTACTCTTTACTTCCAACTAGTGTGGTTCATGCCTGTGCTTGTTCTTCCAACTGTGGTTTGCCACCTGTGCCTATGTAGTCTGCTGGGGTTGCGGGGGGAGGGGTGTTGGTTACTGGGAGGATGTTCAGGTGCATGGGGTAGCAAAGTGGATCTTGGAGGGACAGAGTCCAGTGGGTAGCAAGGTTGGGGGCACAGCCTGCAGGCAGGTATCTCACGTGCTTGCAGGCTGGTAGGGACTGCGCGCGCGCACACACACACACACATACACACACACACACACACACTAAAACTATAAAAAAGGTTTCTCTATTTGATACTAAGGACCAGGAAACAGCAATCATTTAGATAATAGCCAGCCCACTCAGATAAAACTGTGATGCTGCCCTATTCAGTCCAATGCATGCTCAGTCTCAACATCCTCAGCTTCTGTGATGCCAAGAAAGTAAAGAGAGAAAGCCAAGGGTTCAAGATGGATGGTTAAGAGCCCTTCCCAATCAACCTTGGTATCAGCAGAGACTCTGGGCTCTCACCACCCCCATGATTAAATTAAAGAAGTGAACATTTCTTTCCTATTAAGATGGTGTCAGAAGTGACCTAGTAGGGAGGCATGCAGTTAAGAGCAGCTGCTGCTCATCCTGAGGACCTTAGTCAGTTCCTAGCACTCTCATTGAGTGATTCACAACTACATGTAACTACAGCTCTAGAGGATCCAATGCCCTCTTCTGGCCTCTGGGGGCATCTGTACACATGTGCACACAAACACACAAATAAATGAAAATAAGAAATCTTTAAAAAAAATAATTTAAAAGAAAATGCAGAGTTAAACTACAATTTACCTACATTCTGCCAGTGGAAAATCTCATTTCAAATATAACAGTACAGGCAGAAAGAAAGTAAATGATTAGTAAAAGGTATATGTCATGTAAACACTATTCAAAAGAAAACAGGATGAATACAATAATAACAGATGAAGACAACTTCAAAGCAAAGAAAATTATCAGAGAGACATTATATGATAAAAGAGTCAATACAACAAAAAGACATAGTAGTGCTAAGTGCATATAAGAACCAACCACAGGACTTCAAGGTACACGAAGTCAAAGTGACAGAACAGAGAACCATCAAAGGACAGTCACACTGGAGACATCAACGATCTTCTTTAACAAACTCGTACAACAAGGGGATGAATCAGTAGGGATACAGGAGGACTGAATGCCACTACCACTGGGAACTGGGATACAGGAGGAC
>LOJH01032321.1:5619-15651 GCA_001685095.1 Ellobius talpinus
GGAGGGAGGGAGAGAGAGAGAGAGAGAGAGAGAGAGAGAGAGAGAGAGAAGAAACCAAACCATTGCAACAGCCGGACCAAGGTAGTGCACACTTGTCATTCCAAGGCCACAGGATCATGAGTTCAAAGGCAGCACGGACTACGTACATAGTGAAACATTGGTTGTCTCAAAAAGAAAAGATTCAACAAACAAGCAAACATTCACTAGAGAGGCAAGCATGGGGCTCAAATCCA
Source organism: Ellobius talpinus (assembly GCA_001685095.1). NCBI lineage: Eukaryota > Metazoa > Chordata > Mammalia > Rodentia > Cricetidae > Ellobius > Ellobius talpinus. Next base: position 5,853 of record LOJH01032321.1, read on the forward strand.
TAATCCCAGCAATTGGGGAGGCCGCTGAGGCAGGAGGATAGCCACAAGTTCATGGTCAGCCTAGGCTACAGTGAGACCTTGACTTAAGGTAACAAACCCCAAACTCCCCACAATACAGAAGGTAGAGCAGAAGGCAGCTTTAAGATCCCTAAGAACTGACCGTTCTGCAGAGGCCAGAGCAGCAGGTAGCAAGAGCTTGGCCCCTGGGATGCTTAAATCAACAACAAAACACCCCGGAACAAACTAAGAGTGCAAATCCCTGTGCTTTCTCTCCCCTCCACACCCCAATACTCCACTGCTCAGCTCACATCCCCACACCCCCTTGTGATATTTGAGACATGTTACCAAGCTAATATCAAATTCAACTCCTCAGTCCTCCTGCTTCAGTCTCTCAAGTGTGGGATTGCAGTTGTGATTTTAAATTCTACATATCTGAAAACCATGCTTTTCCTTCTGTACCTGGCCTATTTCACATCCATCCATCTCGGTTCCATACAGACATGACTTCATCTTTCTCTCTCTCTCTCTCTCTCTCTCTCTCTCTCTCTCTCTCTCTTTTCCCTTTTGTGGCAGGTTTATTCTGTGTCGCCCTGGTTGTCCTGGAACTCACGCTGTAGACTAGACTAGGCTGGCCTCGAACCCAAGAGATCCACTGGTTTCTGCCTCCTGAGTGCATCACTACCCCCCAGCTGACTTCATTTTTCTTAACCCCTGATACTCCACAGTGTGTCACCATTTTTTTTTTAGTCATTCCTCCTTTGATGGGCACCTAGGGCCGGGCTGCTCTTACTTATCTCTAGCCTGTGTAACCTACCAGCAACATCCTGGGGCCCTCTTGAGAGTCTTCCTGTTCGCTAAATATGGTACTATTTTTCCCCACCCAGCTGGGCTGAGTGTACGCTCATTTTGAACACACTAGGAGCCATTTTTAGCAGAGTGGAATCAGGCACCTTGCTGGGCATCACTCAAGTGGGCAGCGGCAACTCAAAACCAGAGTCTGAGGCCAACCTCTTTGCCCACCACAGCCACTTCAACTGTCCCTTAAGTTCCTTTTCTATAAGGTCATACCTTAGAGCGGCAGGCTGGGAGCTTATACCAGCGAGTTGACCTTCCCGCAGGGGCCCAGCCTCCGTGGTAAGTGCTGTCCCTCCCAGGTGTTCGGTAAAGTCCTGTAGAAAAAGCCTCTTTTCCCGTCTCCTCTTCTACTCTTCTATCCCGCTTTTTTTTTCCCACGGCCTCCTAATTTACTTTATTTCCAGATAAATTATCTTCGTGAAAAGCTCTTTCCCTGACAAATACTACTTCCTTCACCCACAGTAACAGATACACCCTACACTGGCAACCACAGTAAGGGCAACTGGACTTCTCTCTACACAGTACTCAGGGATGGCTGGATGCTGAGCAAGCCTAAGCCAACCCGACCCCAGGTCCTCTCAAGGTCTAATGCTTTCCCAAGCCTTCAGGAGAGCTCCGAGACCCACTCATCATCGCCACGGCCAAGCCCCTCCCCCTTCGCTATCATCACAGCTACATTAAACACAGCCGGGAAGCAAACGGCTTCTTTGGTGACTTTCACACGATAGGAAGGTGCCCGGAAGGATCCTCATCAGGTATGAGATGCACAGAACGGTAACGGGAACACTAGCAGAGAATGCTGGGGCTGATAACGAAAAGGCCTTCGTTCAGAAGGCTCGGTGACTTAGGAGAAACTGGAGTATGGCAATCGGCACCAAGACCTGCCTTTGCGAGGACCCCAAACAAACGAGCAAAAATAACCATTTCTTACCTTCGCTGTCCCCATGGTCCTAATCTACTTCTCAAGCTTTAAGGACGATCTATAGGTAGGTTCCAGAGGCACGTTCCCAGCCAGTGTCCTCGGCAGCAAGTTCTCTCTCGATGCTCAGCGGCACTCAGAGGGCTTCAGAACCATCACAGCTAGATGGCCCAGCCTACCTATTTATAATCTCTGCAAGGGGTGGAGCCTTTTCATGCTCGCGCCCCCCGCCCCCACCCCCAGCCTTTAACCTCTGACCTGAGAAATTGGTGACCTCTATTATCTGATTTTCACAGCTCCTCCCCCAAACCCCTCGCCTTTGCAAGCAATCAATCCCCCCCACCCTCCTCTGGCTTTTTACCACGTCCTCCCTGTGGTNTTTTTTTTTTTTTTAAAGCCCTTCCAAATTCCTTCCCCTTTTCAAGAGCCGACAACCTTTTTGTTTCACAGAACAAAATACCAAAAAGTTTGGAGGGCGGGCAAATTTGAAGGCGCTGGGAATGGAATTAGTGTGGAGAGAGGAAGCGCTCAGCTGAAAGTCATCCAAGGAGGGAAGCAGAGAATCCGTGACCCTCTGCGGCTGTCAGGGGCGTTTTCATTCTAGGCAGGGTGTGCAAGGGAAAGGAGAGCCTGCCCCGGGAAAATTGGTAAGAATCTGTCCAGTTGTGAAGTCAGCATGGATGTCTTGGAGACTGACCAAAGCTTCTAGGCTGCAGGAAAGAGATCAAAGGAGGTACACAGCCCCAGGTCCTTACCACAGTATACACTACCCCACCCCTCAGGAATTCTGCCCCTGTCCCCTGTTCTGAGGTTTACAACATCTAGAAACACAGCAAATACCAAATTCAACTTAACAGATATTTGCTGAGTACATTCTGGGTCTTTAGTGAACGAGAGCGAGTGAGAGGGGGGGGGAAGGGATGGAGGTGTACCTCAGTGGTAGAGCACTTGCCTAGGCCCTAGTTCACCCCCTCAACAGTCAGTCTATAGACAGGGACAACATTCTCACATAAGAAATGTTTGCTAAAATCTTGTTAGCTGGGGCTTGTGCATTTCTTGAAAGACAAGCGTGAGAAAAAAATCTGATTACCACACTGTGCAAGAAAACTAAAAAAAATTTGCTAGCAGCCCAGGGAGGACAATGACCACCAGCAGGAGGCAGGAGGGATTTCAGGTGAGTTTAGTGGGTAAAGCAGCTGAGCTTGTGACCGACACGTGGTGTGACTGGGACTCTGGGTTCTGACTTGCTGAAGAAGCAACCCCCTTCCCTGTAGGAGACAGTGGGGGAGGGTGGCTGTATGCACGGAGGAAAGAAAAGCATCTTTACAAAGTAGCTTTGCTTTGTGGCCCAAAATCCAGACTGAACGGCTGAACTCAAGCAAACCTGGTCATTTTCTCCTTAAAGGAGGGTCCTTCCCAAATCCGATCAGTATCTGAGAAAACTGAGGTTAAGTGGAACGTGCCGTCTAAGAAAACCTTTCCCGAGCTTGCTTCCCCTCCTCCCTCCATTTTCCTTTCTAAGAAGCAGAGTCGGAAGCCCCATTAATTACCACAGCTACTGAATTTAGCAACCAAAGGAAAAACAATGCCCAAAGGCCAGTGCCAGCCAGTAGAAATAGAATCCAAGCCACTTGTGCAACACTACATTTTCTTTAGAGCTAGTGAGGGTTTTCAAGTTGGTGCAGCAGGTAAAGGCTCTTGCAACCAAGTCTGCCGACCTGAGTTCGATCCCCAGAACCCACATGGTGTCAGGAGAGAACCCACTCCACAAAGCTGTCCTCTTTTTTCTTTGTGGTTTTTTGAGACAGGGTTTCTCTGTGTATACCCGGCTATTCTGGAACTCACTTTATAGACTAGGCTGGCCTTGAATTCACAGAGAATTGCCGCCACCACTGCCAGGCTTGTTATTTAAATTTTTCTTTTTCTTTCTTTTTTTGTTTTGTTTTTAGTTTTTCAAGACAGGGTTTCTCTGTAGCTTGTAGACCAGGCTGGCCCTGAACTCACAGTGCCGAGATTAAAGGTGTGTGCCACCACTGCCCAGTTTAAATTTTTAATTTCATTAAAATTAACCATTCAGGGCAGCACAGTGGCACGCCTACAGTCTCACCTCTCAGAAGAGAATCCTAAGTCTCAGGCCAGTCTAAGCTCCTTGCCTGTCTCATAGAAATGAACAAACTAACAATTCAGTTCTCCAAGGCCAGTGGAGTTCTTTATCATCATAGAACACATGAGGTTCATGGCCGGCCTTGCAGCTTGTAATAAGACCATGATGTCTTTCTGTCTGTCTGTCTCTTTCTCCTTATTTCTACTTATTATGCATCATAATATCTCCTCCCCACTCTTGCCAAGGGCACAAAACCCTGGGCCTCCCACAGGCTGGACTCTCCTCTGGAGCTGGACCCCAGCCCTCCACACAGTGGCTCTATAGTCTAAATTCTGTTTTTTTTCTCTCTCTCTTGCTGAAAGCACAGGAATGCCTCCACAAGTGTGGACTGCAGCCAGGCTGCTCCCTGCAAGGCAGAACATCCTCGCCCAGACTCTGGTCCTTCTTGGCCTAAACTGACTGGAGGAAATAAATGAATTGTGAAAACCCAGGATTGTGCCTGATCTCAACTGGCATAACATTACGCAGAGAAAGAGTGTGCTAAGGGCTAATTCTTAGATGTTTGAAGCCGGTAACAAAATATTGTTTTCTTGGTTAAGAAATAAGTAGTGTTGGCTGGGAGTGGTGAGGCAGAGGTAGGAGGATCTCTGAGTTCGTGGCTAGCCTGGTCTACATAGAGTTCCTTCCAATCTATATAAAGAGACAGACCCTGTTTCAAAAAAAAAGCTTCGGTTTTTGGCTGAGGATCCAGGCTGATGGATTATACTGAAGCAAACCTGGCCTTTCTCCAGGACAGACAAGGCTACAGAGAGAAACACTTGTCTTGAAATAAATAAAAACAAACAAGAAAGAAAGAAGCCGTGTAGTAGTGTGAAAGGGAGACAGACCTGGACCTGTTTTCTTTGGCAAAATTCAGTACAAGACTACTTGCATTTTATTTTTGTCTCTCTCTCCCCCTCTCCCTTTCTCTTTTTTAATTGGCCTGGTACTGGCTCACAACAATCTGTAATTCTAGTCCCAGGGGATCTGATGCCTTCTGGACTTCCAGAAACTGCACACACGTGGTACACAGATATACATGTAGGCAAAACACCCACAATGCATTAAAAAAATAATAAAGATTAAACCTTTTTCTTTCTTAAAGGGACTGCAGAGAGTGGAAGCGGGCTAGTGATTTGGGAGAGACGGGTGTCCCCAAGCTGGAGATGATCTCTGAAAAAGGCCAACTGCTGGTGGTGACAGAGAGGGTTCTACTTGCAGCAATGCGTGCATTTGAAAGATTATAGCTGGAATTCAGCTGAAACCTAAGAATCTAAAATGTGCTGAACAAATTGAGACAAATGCTGTCTAAACCAGCAGCTGCAAAGATGCTCAAGTCTCAAATGTTTGTGCTACCGTGGCCTGAACCAGAGTCCAAGTCAGAAAATCCTCATCATGACCAGGTTTGTGGGGTTCTCAGTGCACTGTGGGAAAGGATGCTGACTGTTGCCTGGGGTTTTTGGTGCACTATGGGAGTGGATGCTAAGAGACTGAAAAGTCCAAGGCCCAGGAAGGGTGACCAACACTGCGGGAGGGAGTAGGCAACAGAGGGCCTCCAGGCTGAGATGCACTTTCAATGCCTAGCTGTCCCAAGTCCTTAGATGGCTAGTGAGATCTCTGTGAGCTCTTCTGTCTTTCCTTCATCTGAAAGAGGAGGAAGTGTGAAGGGTTCCTTTTAAAATGTACCCATTTGGGAGCAAAGAGCAAAGTCGCTGTGCTTAGTGGAAAGGGGACAATGGGAACAATAGCCAGGGATATCAGTTCCAAATGCAGACACCTGCAAAATGTAAACCTCAGTCTGGCCTCCTGCTGGTTTGTTTTGAGGTTCGCTAGCGTGAAAACTAAGCAGAAAGACAAAGGGTCCTACAAAAGAGCACTCAGGCTTCAACCATAGCCCAGTGCAGGCCTGGGGAAATAAGAGCCAGGACTGCTCCAAAGACTGCCCAGATTCCACTGTTTGCATCGGTACCATTCCTCACAGAGGGAAACGTGCATGGCTTTGATTTGTCTGATTTTAATCTTTCTCTACCAGGTGAGGTGTCCCCATAACTCACTTTGAGTCTGAAAACACTGTTTAAAATAAAAAACAGCAGCAGCAGCCCTGGGGTGAAGAAAGGAAAAAATCTGAGAAATGCTGCTCTCCCTGTTTACACTGTGTGTAAACCATTCATTACTGCCACTGGAGCTGAAGACAGATTCCAGCCCGCAGGTTCTCATCACTGCTGCAGATCTTCCTGTCCCGAACGAATTCCAATGCGGTGCTAACCCTCAGTTAAAATTCAAATCACACCAATCTACTCAGACATCTTCAGTGATTACTCACTAAAGCCTAGGTTCAAAGCGCCTTGTGGAGAGTAAAACATTCCAGCAGCTTTATATGCAAAACTAATATTCACAAGTTAATTTTATTTATTCCATCTGATTTATCCCAAATACTCTCAATTTCACTTCATCCTCTTTTTCTCTTTGCAGTGCTGGAGATTAAACCTGGAGCCCCATGTATCCTAGGCAAAGCAGGACCAGTCTCAGCCTTCAAAATTCTCGTAGTAACCTATTTTTCTAATTTTGTATCAGGCCTCCAGGATCCAGTGTGCCTTTTACACTCACAGTGCACCTCAGCTGAAACAGTTAATTTTCAGACATCAACATGAAATGTTTTTTCTTTTTTCCCCCAATACTGGGTATGAACGCAGGGCCTCGCACATCCGTACTAGTCAAGTACTCTACCACTGAGCTATATTCCCAACCTGAAAAGCCCTTTAAAAATGATAACTGTAGGGGCTGGAGAGATGGCTCAGCAGCTAAGAACACTGGCTGCTCTTCCAGAGGACCCAGGTTCTATTCTCAGCACCCACATGCAGCTCACAACTGTCTGTAACTCCAGTTATAGGGAATCCAACACCTACACACAAACATACATGTAGGCAAAAATACCAATGCACATAAAATATAAATAAATAAATGGAAAGAAAATGATTAATTGTAGGACTTACCAGGTAATGGCACTTGTCTTGAACCCAGTGACCTGAGTTTGATCACCTGAACAACAACTTCTGAAAGTTGTCCACACACACACACACACACACACACACACACACACAAATAAACCACACACTTTGGCATGAATGTGCCACCCATAGACAAATAAACAAATGTGAATGTAATGTGCATTTCTGTAAGTTCGAGGCCAGCCTGGTCTACAGAGCCAGTTCCAGGATAGCTAGGACTACACAGAGAAACCTTGTCTCAAAAAACAAAAATCAAACTGTCTAAATAAATAAATGAGTAAATGAACTTAAGAAGTCAACCAGTTGCTCTTGCCTTAGTTCAAGAATTCAGTGACTATGTCAGATATTGGGCCAGCACTTTATTGGTGTGTATGTGTGTGTGCGTGTGTATGTGCGTGTGTGTGCGTGTCTGTACCTCAGCACACACATCATATGGGGGTCAGAGGACAACTTTTGGGAGTCTGTTTTCTTCTTCCACCATGGAACCCCAGGAATTGAACTCGGCTATCGGGCTTGGCAGTGAGCGCCTTTATTCTCTGAGCCATCTCACAAGCCCTTAACCCTCTTTCGTAAGTCGGCCATATGCTTTCAGTCCTAGCACTTAGGAGAATGAGGAGGGAGGATCAAGAATTCCAGGTCAGGTTGGGTTATAGCTCAGGTATCTTATTATAACAACAGAGAATGGACTGATACTGTTAAATAGTGTTTTCATCATCTCTGTGTCCCATTTTAAAATCTAAATCGCAGTCCAGGCCTGCAGGATGATGCAATGGACAAAGTACTTAATACAGACTCCTAATGATGACCTGAGTTCCATCCTCAAAATCCTGAAAACACAACATCCAGCAGGCTCTGCTCTAAGAGTCCTGTTGCTCTTGCGGAAGACTGCAGCTCCATCCCCAGGACACAAATCAGGTGGCTCACAACTGCCTATAACTACAGCTCCAGGGTATTCAATACCTTCTTCTGGCTTCTGCAAATACCTATGCACACACAGACACAGGTATACACATAAATAAAAAGCCAAAATGCACTTGTTCACATCTTCAACCCTGGTACTTCTCAGGTCAGACGGGAGGTGGAGAAAGTGAGAATAGGCTGGAAGCTCAAGAGACAGCGAGGCCCCAAGTGCATAAAGCAGCGAAAACACAGGAGACCCTGCCTTAGCCGCTGACCTCCATATGCACACAAAGCTCACACGTGCAATAATAATAAATTAAAACAGGACAAAAGCAAGCCTCAGCCAAGTGTGGTGGCTCGCTGGATCACCAGGAGCTTGGGCTATGGCGGACAAAACCATGAAGACAGTAACATGGACAATGAAGGAAAGACCGAAGCCTGGACCATCCTCACTAATCACGATTGTGTCCCAAGATCCCGGTTGGCTTGCTGACTACAGTGACTGAGAACGGAAGTGGAAGCAGTTTTAGGGCATTTTGTAGTAAAGTCTTTAAATTATTTTGTTGTTTTTGTTTTTGAGATAGGGTCTCACTGCTTAGCCCAGGATGGCCTGGAATTCACCATGCCTGCCTCTGCCTCGAGGACCAGGACCTTTGGAAGACCAACGGGTACTCTTAACTGCTGAGCCACTCTCCAGCCCCAGAAGACTCAATTTCTAAATAAGCTATAACCTAACTATATAATATGATCATAGAAAGGATACACTAATATTCAGTCAATGATTTACTGAAGTCTCAAAAATGCCCCTTCCCAGGCTTAAGGGTTATTTTTTTATAGCCAAGCTGCAACTTCTGCTTAAGGAGGATCCCTTTGATAAGTCAAACATTTTAGGGATACAGGTTATGAGAAATACATGAGAATGAATACATGAAAGCCAGAAGAGAGTGTTGGATGCCCTGGAAATTGAGCTACACATAGCTGTGAGTGCTGGGAATAGAACCCTGGACCTCTCAAAGAGCAGCCAGTGCTCTTAACCACTGAGTCATCTCTCCTATCCCTTACGAGCACTCCACATCTGATGTTTTATTGATTTTTCCTCATGTGATTCAATCCTGGATATTAAACCTATGGTCTCGCTGGCAAGTGCTCTGCTTCTAAGCCATGATTTTCCGAATGCTGGGATTCTGAGCAGGAACTCTTCCAGGCTTTAACCTCAACTCTTTATAATTTAGCTTGCTGTAGGTTTGGGTTTTTTGTTGTTTGTGCTTTGGGTTTTTTGTTGTTGTTGTTGTTTGTTTTTTGAGACAGGATTTCTTTGTATAGCCCCAGCTGTCCTGGAACTCACTATGTAGACCAGGTTTTCCTCGAACTCACAGAGCCTCTAACACCCCCAAGTGTTGGGATTAAAGGTGTGTGCCACCATCAACAGGTTGCTTTACGTTTGTGTTCTGTTTTGTTATTTAATAGTAATAATGAGAAAACTAAGTACTGGTAAGATGGTCAAGGTGCTTGCCACCAAGCCTGATGACCTGAGTTCCATTCCCAGGACCAATATGGTTGTGGCGGTTTGAATGTAATTGGTCCCCATTAACTTATAAGTGGCACTATTAGGAGGTGTGGCTTTGTTAGAAGAACTGTGGAAGTGGAGGCTGCTCATTCATTTCCTAGGTGCTCAGACCTGAATTACCACACAGAAACTATATTAATTACAGCCGGGCAGTTGTGGTGCATGCCTTTAATCCCAGCACTTGGAAGGCAGAGGCAGGCATATCTCTGTGAGTTCGAGGCCAACCTGGTCTACAAGAGCTAGTTCCAGGACAGGCTCCAAATCTACAGAGAAACCCTGTCTTGAAAAACAAACAACAAAAAAAAAGAAAAGAAAAGAAAAAGAAACTATATTAATTATAATACTGCTTGGCCTGTTAGCTTAGGCTTCTTATTAACTAACTCTTACATCTTAAATTAACCCATTTC
>LOJH01032323.1:0-16578 GCA_001685095.1 Ellobius talpinus
CAGGAAGTTTAAGGAAATGAGGGATGTCTGGGCTCTTTTTCCAAGGGTCAGGAAAGCACTCACCCCTCCAATCTAGCATACTATTTTAAAATACAATTTAACAAACAAAATAAAATCAAGAAAATGACATGGAAAATGTTAGCCAGAAAGCACACTACTATCTGAGTGTTAGCCAAATCAATCAACCTCTGCTTCAACACGTGTTTCTGCACAGATCATTAAAAACATAGCAATTCTCTTGAAGATTGTAATTAATTTTACCTTTTAAATGGATTGAATGTCTATGAAAAACCATTTCATTTCTTTTCTTTTCTTGTTTTTTCTAAACTGAAAATGCAAGCTGGCCTGTGGAACACAGTTAGCTGGTTGCAAGCAGCCATGCACTCCACTGTAACAATGAAGCTCTGGGCAGTACTGGACCAGATGATATAATGATCAGAATAGCATTTTCAAAGAACATGAACAAGAAATGATGAAAGAATCATGGATTTGTTAATTGGCTGGCTAGAAATGACTTAGGAAAATACGGGGGTGAAAAAGAAAAAAGATAAAATTTGAGATCGCAGAAAAATGATAAACTTGGTTTTTGAAAAGGGCATGTTAGGAACAGTAGAACAAGTCCGTAGACACTACTAAGTACCAGTGATGGCAGCTGTACGGTCAGGGGAGTGCTTGTCTCCTGGGAGAAACAGGCTTATGAGGATGCTATTTTATCAAGATAAGAAAGGGCTGATGTCATGTAAGTGTGAGAACCCTCCAAAGAAGGATTTTCTAAAAAGTATCTTGCCAAAGCCCACAGAGGTGATTACCCATGGCAGAGAACACAAATTCACAGAAACAGCAACAATATAGTTTGAGATACAGTTATAGGAATATGCTTAATATTTCTCTAGACAGGGGAGTGCCATGTCTAACATCTGTACACATCCTTACAGTGGTCCTTCCTCCCCATGCTTTCATCTGGTTCCTCTTGCTTACAAGTTCGTTTTGATACGATAGTACTCAGAATCTCCCTCTGTGGCAGATGTTAAGCTTGTCTTTTCTTGCCCAGAGTGTTTATCGATGCAAGTGGGAGAGACCAGGCTGCATTTAAATGCCACTCAGTCTTTATTAGTCTCACAATATAAAAACGCTCCGCACAACTGACAGTCAAACCATGGAAGACCCCTCTACACATGTTGTATCTGTTTCGTTTCCCTATAGAAGTCGTCAGGGTCATCCTGTGTTCTGTGTCCCTCCAGACACAAGGACTACATCTGAGAGAGAGGGGTTTATAAATCCGAGGGAAGCGGGAAGGATGAAGCAGACAGGAACAGACCTGGCAAAGCTCTCCTCACTGATGCGAAAACAGGCATCGGCAGGAGAGTCCTGCTTTCAAATATGAGTTCTTCTGGAATGACTTAAAAATGTCAGGGCAACACCACTCAATAAAAACTAGTAACCTCTTTGCCCCCAGGCAGCATAGGAGTTGGTGCTAGCGCTGCTGTGAAACACTCATAGAGTGGTCAGGAAAGGGCTAACGAGAAGCTTAAGATGACTGACCTGAGAACCCGAGAAAAGAAGGGTGCATAGCCCTGTTAGAGATGCAAACAGTCACTTTTAGAACAGAGACAGAGTGCTGCTAGCAGGGGAGCATCAGAACCATGGAATAGGCTAGAAAATTCAGACAGAGCGTCAGATGGAAATATAATACTTAATGGAAGCTGAATCTCAAAACCTTTGCGAAATAGATGAATGAAGGAAACTAGACAGCCACCTGGGAAAGGCTACCATGCCTCATACCACACATAAGAACAAAATATGAATGTCAGTGATTTAAACATTAGAATACAATGTATATGAATTCATTATTACCTCACTTAGGCAAATCCTTATAACTATATCTCAAACAATTTAGACCATGAAAGAAAAATACCAGAAGCAAGAATCAAGGGCAAATACAGGTTGGGAGAGACAGGGGATAGACAGTCCACTTAAGAGCTATAGTATCCCTATGTAATAGAATTACTGAATGGAAGAAATAAGAAACCTATTGGAAAAACTAATATGTGCCAATAACAAGCATGGAAGGTGGATATAAAAAGCTTTTTGTTGTTGTTTTTGTTTGTTTGTTTTGGGGTTTTGGTTTTTCAATACAGTGTTTCTCTGTGTAGCCCTGGCTGTCCTGGAACTCACTTTATAGACCAGGCTGACCTCGAACTCAGTGATAGGCCTGTCTCTTCCTCCCCAGTACTAGAATAAAGGTGTGCACCACCTTTAAAAAGCTTTCAAAGATAGAAAAAGTTTCAGTTTCACCCATGACATAGTAAATGCAATTTAAATGGAGATACTGTCTCCCCCTATCACACTGATAAAACCTGAGAAGCCTGACAGTGTAGAGGCAGGAGACTCCCACTCCTTACTGCTGAGAGAGCAGAATTCCACAGCTGCTCTGCCAGGTACACATTCCAAAGGCTTGCATTCTTCAGCCCAGCAACTTCACATTCAGATCTTACCCTAAAGTAAAAACAAGAGCAATGCAAGGAAATTAGAAAGTGAGCCTGTGCTGCACAATAGAATTATATAAATATTAAATCTCACGGTGTGTGTGTGTGTGTGTGTGTGTGTGTGTGTGTGTGTGTGTGTTTGGTTGTCATACTTCAGGAGCTTCCTACCTTGATTTTTGAAAGAGGATCTTCCCCATGGGTCTTGAAACTTGCCAATTAGGTGAGGATGGCTGGCCAGAGAACTGCTGAGATCCACGTATCTCTGCCTCCTCAGCCCAGGGGTTACACGCACATACCACTTTTTATCTGGGCAAAAGGAACTGATCTCAGGCCCCCCATTTGGGTGGAAAGTGTTGTAAAATGGGCTTCTTGATAGCTTCATCCTGAAGCATTTCAGGGTAGAATGTTACAAGGATTACAACTGGCTTCCAAATACCTTAGTAGATAAATGGTTGGGCAAATAAATAAATAAGCGTGTATGTTTACACACAGAGAGAAGAGTTTTAAAAATATACTAATAAATGAGGCAAAATGTTAACTGATAAATCCAAGTTTCCATTTGACTTGGCTAGAATGTTCAGGGGATCTGTTGCACAAACTGCTAGTTATAGTTAACAATAATATTCTGGATACTAGAAGATTGATAGGACATTTTAATTTTTCTTATAAAAATATTAAATATGTACTATAACAGACATGTTAAATTAATTAAGCCAATCTACAGTACATTTATATACATATCAAATCATCACAGTGTATTTTGGTATTGCTAAACTGCAGTTTTGGGGCTGGGCTGTGTTGACGCTCACTTTTAATCCCAGCACTCAGTAAGCAGAGGCAGGCAGATCTCTGTGAGTTTGAGGCCAGCCTGGTCTACACAGTGAGTTCCAGGACAGCTAGGGCTACACAGTGAAACCATGTCTTGAAAACTAAATTATATATATAAATTATATATATATATATATATATGTATATATATGTTAGGTTAATAGGTTACAGATAGATGTCTATATACTGCTACATTTAGCATTTTTGAAAGGGAGTACAGAAAAGAGCGAACAATTCCTCACTGAGAATTAGTAGATTTGTTGTAGTAGAGTAGTTCTTGATCTAATATGAGAAGGCTATTAAGCATCTAAAAAAGCTTTCTAGCCTTGTATTTTTAAAAAAGAAGGATTTGAGTATTATTAGTATAACAATAGTAATTATTGTTGCTGTTGCTATTATTAATTTGTTTTGTATAGGCCCCTGTGCCTCTGCTCTAAAAGTAGGCCAAAGTGTGGATCTGGTCACAGGTCTCGTTAATTATAGGTGTGAGGGAGCAGCAGATCTGGGAAGGGCCCTCCAAACTCTGGAAGCTGCACTCTGAGTCCTGCCAGGGTCCTGCTCAGACCTCCAGGAGAGCACGGCCTGGTGTGGTTTATTGGCTTGTGGAGAGGGAACAGACTGTGCTGGGGAATTCACAACTTGGAAAGTCTATTGAGGAAAAATCCAGGCTGGCAAATTTTGATGTCTTTACAAGCCTTCATGTTAGGCAATTAAAACTAATTTATCTTTTAAAACAACTTTATGTTTCTTAATATTGACTTCACCTTAAAAACAACTTCCAGATAAACTGCCATGCCTCTTACCTGTTGTCTCAACGTTAAAGCGGTGAAAAGGCAGAGTTGGTGTCTTCACTCCAAACTCAATTTTAATGCAGTTGCTCATAGAAGTTGGAAGAAATAACTCAGTCTATTTTGTCCCATCAGGTTATTCAATCATTGTTGAATAACAAGCTTTAACCTTTCTTTCAGATGTCCCTTAAGCATAACTAATAAATATGAAGGAATTTTGCCTGGAAGCTACCAAACACTATGTAAATGATAGGGCACAATTTTGTCATAATGTAAGGTTTGGTTTTTGGTTTTTTTTTTAATCTCCAGGCTGATTTTTTTTTTGAGACAGGGTTTCTCTGTTTAGCTTTGGAGCCTGTCCTGGTGTCCTGGAACTAGCTCTTGTAGATCAGGTTGGCCTCCAACTCACACAGATTCACCTACCTCTGTTCCCTAAGTGCTGGGATTAAAGGCTTGCACCACCACCACCTGGCCTACCATACTGATTTGTAACAGTATTTTTATTAATTTTTGTGGATTTCATACATATATACAATGTGTTTTGATCATAGTCACCCCGGTCCTTCCAGATCCACTCTCACCCTTTCTCAACTTCATGTCCGTTTTTTTAAAAAGCATAATCCACTCACTGAGTTCAATTTATGCTGCCCGTATATGCATGAGTGTGGGGCCATACGCTTGAGTCTGGTCAACATAGCAAGAGCCAACTGTTAAAGAAAACTGGCTTTCCCTCTCTCAGCACCACCACCTGTCAGACAGCTCCTAACTAGGGGCTGGGAATTATGAGCCCACCACCCTCCATGCTGGAATGCTGATTGGGTTGATCTTGGTCGGATCTTGTGCAGGCAAACCCGGCCGCTGAGGCCTAGAAGCACCTGGGTCCTGTCAAGTCCAGGACAGTTTTGATCCCAGCCTCTGTTATCTCTGGCCCTTGCTACATTGTCTCCACTTCTTCCCTGATGCTTCCTGAGCTTTGAAGAAAGGGAGTGTGCCTCCACTTAGGGTTGAGTACTCCACAGGCAGCCATTCGCTGCACTTTGACCAGTTCCAGGTGTCTGCTTGCTCTCCATTTCAGTGCACAAAGCAGCTTCCCTCGTGTCTGAGAACTGCACTAATGGCACAGAGCTAAGCACTGGAAGGGCAGGGTAGTGCTCGTCTATTTAGCAAAATAATAATAGCCGTTCACCCCAGGACCTATGAGCTCCCCATCACAGAGTCTTGGTTAGAATTACAGTAATCATTTCTCCCTGTAGAGTAAATCTTTAATCCAGTCAGAAAGCAGTTTCCCGGCAATACCCATGTCATTTACACGCATGGGCATATTCTGCCTGCCTGGTCATCATTGTAGCTTACAGGCTCACAGCGGGATGAGACTGTGATGCTATTCTTTCCCAGAGGCCGGCGAGGCGTCTCCTACAGAACATACCAAGTAGAAGAGAAGCTTTCTGGACAATAGATGATTAAGTGGATATATCCATGTTCTCTAGCCAAAGTATGTGGTAGCTTCAGCAATAGGATCTTATCACCTAATTCAGGTAGGTAGTCATGAGCAATGGCAAAAGACAGCATTGTTTGGGAGGGTCTCTGGGACATCTCTGACCCATGGTTCTAGAGGAGGTATCTAACACATGGCACTGGGCTGTTTATTTGCAGTTTATGGCTTTTAGATGGGCGTAACACCTTGTATACAATAACTCCAGTTAATCTGTCTGTCTCTCTTTCATATGAGTGTGTGTGCGTGTATACATGATGCTTATTAAGTAGTAGATTTCCATATGGCATTTGTCAACATCCTCAGTGTTAGTTACTGCTCCCCTTTCTATATCTACCCTCCCACCCTCTTCCCACTTAAACCTCTTTCTTTATTATTATTATTCCCCTTCATATCAACTATACTCCACTTTCCCTCCTTCCTTAAGATCTTTCACACACACACACACACACACACACAGACACACACGCATACACATACCCTTTCTAGTCTCCCGGCCAGGTTAATTTTCTAATAACGAAAATTTTACTTTTAAGGTAGTATATTTTTAAGAAAAATTTACAATAAAAATAATAGAACTCATAAATTAATTTTATTGGGTAAGACTGAGTGAAAATTGCTTGTTTGCTTAGAAGTTTCAAAGCAACTTAAGATTTCAGAGGAAGTTTGGGGAGATTTAGAAAATGTTTTAGCATGCATGTTTTATAACTTCATAAAAATTTCCATAGAAAATGACAAAGTAGTTCACCTTCCAACTCCAACCTAAAGGTAAAAAAGAAAAGAACATATTTAAAGCAGAAAAGGCTAATCATAGTAAAACTAACTTGTTATTCTCAACTTTTAGTTTAAAAAGGCATAAATGTGATTTTCCAAACACGGTTGACTTTTGCTCCTGCTTTGCAACCTCTGAGGAGCCCTGCATTTGTCCTTATCTCTGATCATGGGCACAGGGTTTCCTGCCTCCTTCTCTCATGTCTACACTTGACATGCACTTGCCTATAAGAATGCAATAGATGTTGACTTTTATAAACCCAAACCAGAAGCATCTCCCATGTGGGCTATCATCTCAGATCCTTTTCCAACCTTACTGTAATTGCTCCTTCATTCCTGTTAGATACCTTATCTCAGGAGAGTTTTTTGTTGTTGTTTTTGTTTTCTTTTTAATTTAGGATAATGCCTTCGGTTTCCTACATGGTAGGAAATAGTCAATGTTGAAAACAAAACTTAAACCTCTCTTTTCTTCTATGCAGGTGAATGAGTTGGGACTGTTGATTCATCATTGTACCATTTGTCTTATAAATGAGACTCATCACCTATACCTTCCTCCTTTCCTGCTTGCTCCTTGATCCCTTTGCCTTGGTTTAGCTACGTCTCTCTCTGGATATCTCTCTGGCTAACTAATAACTGTCCCAGACTCCCCTAAGAGATTGATTTGATTAGTTCTGAGTCACTATTGCCAGATGAAGCGGAGCTCAGAAGGGCAGGGACTGGGGAAAGGAGAAGAACACACAGACACACAGGCAAAGCAGATGATTATCCACACCAGCAAAACTCGTGAGTCAACAGAATCTCTAAGAAGAAGCAGGAAAATATAGGCAAGTATGAGGTGAGCATTTTCAAGTCAGACATTAATGACCCTCTGCTACTGGGCAGTGGTAAATAGTCAGATCAGGGGTGCCATCTGGACTGTGAAGAATGTCCTAGCTCCTGAACCACAAGCCAGTTACGCAAAATGAACTGTATCGCTTGCTACATTTTCATAATTTATAGTGTGTGGCTACAATCCCAGTCTTATTTCCATACACAGTATAATAACCAGACATTTTATTTGAAGTAACCCAAGAATTTCAGCATTGTAACCCTGAAAAGCTTTTCATAGACTTACTTTGTTTCCATTAAATATTAAAACACAATCTCTTTTGAAAGAAGCAAGAAGTCAAAGCAATTTTAACATGCAGGATTGTAGTGGGCCTTCTGTGTCATGCCACTGCTAGAGCATGAATTCCACAAAATGTCCATCTCATCAGAGGAGGAGCGTTTTGCTTTCCTCAGTAGATTCCTTGCATATTGAGTACACTGAGTCTTTATTTTTCTATACAATTGTTACCAAATTACATAAGCCCTGTATTTATGGCTCATGATTGATGAATGAGATTGAACATTTACTGAAATAATTCTCTCAAGTGTATGACAGGAAATGCATATTTATTGAAAATGACTTGGCTTATCTGGTCAATTTTCTGTAAATTAATTGAGAACATCAACTCCCGGTGTTCCCTGGGGAACGTCTTCCATGAGATCACTGTAGGACAGAAAAGCACATGTGAGGAAACACATCATGGAGTCTAGCCCTGGCTTCACTTCCTTTTTCTCCTGAATGGCAGGTCCTCTAACTGTGACTTCCTTCTGTCTCCAGACTGCATTTCAAGAGCCTCCCTTTGGTCTCTCTCTTGCCATTTCTGTCAATCTCTGCTTCCCAAAGCTTTTGCCTGCTGTCCTATAAACCTAGCCTCTGGGTAATCCTGGATCTGCCACTTCTATTACTATTGAACACCATAAAAGCAATCTTTTAAGTGCTAAGATATGGGTTCCTTCTAAGTTTTACACTACTATTTCCTTTCAGAAAAATCAAAATTGATTATTGTTTTGAGTCTTGTAACTGTCATAACTGAGGTCTCACCTTTTGCTAAGAGGACTTTGTTGTTCCTGTATACAGAGAGAGAGAGAGGAGAGAGAGAGAGAGAGAGAGAGAGAGAGAGAGAGAGAGCTCCTCAGAAGTCCTAACATCAGAATCTTCAGCCGCAGACACTGACATGTCTCAGGATGTAAACTGCTCACCATCTCCACAAGCACATGCTGCCCGAACAGTGTGAGAGTTCTGGGGTGGGATCCACCTTCTATCCACCACCTGAGCTATTTATTCTTATATTGACATCAGTAAAGTCTTTATTCAGAATCTCTATTGCTAAATCAGAGATCAAATTGGGTTCCAATTTTTACTGTTCCTACATTTTTTAGTTCATCCTGAAGGATTTTGTTCTCCTCTCAGACAGTTTAGGAGTTGATGATATAATCTTCCCTCTGCCTTTTCCTTACCGACGCCTGCTCCCCAAAACACAGTAGTCAATGCACAAAAGGCAAACACAACCTTTTAAAAATGGAACTTGAAGCTATGAAGATGGTTCAGGAGATAAGAGTGCCTACGCTCTTCAAGAGGATCCAGGTTCGATTCCCAACACCTACGGCAGCTCTCAACCAGCTGTAACTCCAGTTCCAGGGGACCCAACACCCTCTTCTAGGCTTTATTGCTTCAGAAATGCATAGTGTACAGACACACATGCTGAGAAGTCATGCACATAAAATATGGTAATAAAATAAATAAAATTAGAAACTAAAGTTTCTCAAGTAGATGAAATTGGGTTCAATTCATTTCATTTCAATTTGATCCCTCAATTTTTTTTACAAAATTATTACACTCTAATTGTTAAGGAAGGAAGGTACAAGCTATCCATATATTTTTAACATTCGCTTTGATCTAGCTAAGCAAAGATCTTAAAGCATTTCCTTTTAGAAACAAAATATTTTAAAATTTATATTTATTAGAAATTTCTTCTTTTACTATAAGTGAAAATAGTAGAATGAAGAAAAACTACTTCAGTATTACTGTCAATGTAAACAAGGCCTGGCTCTAGATTATAATCAATGGTTTACTGGGCAGTTTAAGACCTAAGGGGAGGATTTTCAAAGTTTATAAAATTTTATGTTTGCATCTCTTCACTAGAAAGGAAAAAGGAAACTAACAAAATGTCACTTCCATGTGAGCACTTGGGAGGCTCAGCCTTCTCCTGTGCTGATGCTCCGGTTGTATAGCCCAAAGATGCCATCTCTACACAGCTATGGGCATTGTTAAAAGAGTGGCAGTAATAACAGCACATTGCCATCATTCGTTTCTATGTACTTCATACATTTATAAATATTACATTTTAATAATTAGTGTAATCCATGTGCCTACAATTTCCCATGTGCTACAGTCTCCAAAGAGATGGGAAAGGCTCACTCTCTGTGTGTAGTGAGAAACCAAAGACTTCGGCTATCTAGTAGCTGGGCCACAGGAGCAGCCACTATGTCATTGAGTTGGAGTTTAACCTAGGTTGACCTGGCCTCCTAAATGGCAACTTTTATTTACTTCACTGTATTCTATCTTTCTGCTTGTGGTTTTATAAGAAGGAAACATATTCTTTGAAATTGAGTATCAATATGTGAAATGGGCATTGTAATGGCCATATTACAAATTAAAATTCTGAGCTCCAGGGAGATCAAGCATCTTAATGTTCCAAATTACCTAGCCAGTGAGGCCTCTCTGGGGGAAACTCCCACTACAAAATGTCCTATCAAAGTCCTCAAGGTGTTGACATCATGACAACAGGCCCGAAGAAGTCTCGCCTTTGTCACACTTTTCAATACATAGCCTTAACAAGAATGTTTTTCCAAATCAGCATCTCCATTTGTCTTAAAGACAAAGTATAACAACACAGCCCAAAGTCAGACTGAATTTATGTTCAAATGTCTCCTTTGCTTGATTTTTTAGATATATTAATAATTTTTCCTCCTTTACTCAACCTCTAATTTTATAATGCTTTCATGGCCTCAAAATCTGATTTCCATAAAAAATTAAACTCTTCAGGGTGTGCTTTATGTAATTTCATTAAGTTTATGTGGATTATATGAATCACATTATTTTTAGTAGCTGCTCTGTGAAATAAAATTCTCAGAAAGAGAAAGGTTGTGTGTTTGATTTCTTTCTTTCTTTCTTTTTTTATTTATTTATTTCTTTTTTTTTATTTTTTTATTTTTGAGACAGTGTCTCACTATGAGCCCATCTGGCCTGGGATTCAAAAGGTCTCTCTTATCTCAACTTCCCAAGGTAACTTTTCAGGTGCTGAGTGGTCGCATTACCAGTTCACCTGTTGGCATTTCATCATCCTCTCAGGAGGCATAAGCATGGGAAATACTATTATTCCTTTGGAGTGGGGAGGAAAATCTAGTATATTATAGATTTCATAGATATAGACTCTGGCTTTACTATACTTTTGTGTGCACACCTTTAAATAATGTTAGTAAGAGCTCTGAAAATGCGTTGGTAGTCACAAGACTGAAAGTGGACTTATGTTAAAGAAAGGGCCTTAAAATCTCCAGCTAATGAAGGGGGAGAAAAGAAAAGACAAATCTTCAGCCTGGTTCCCTTGTTGCATAAGGGTTTGCTTGGCTGGGATTTGGCTACAAGCAGGCTGTCATGTGCAAATCAAAGAGCACGCATTTCAGTTATGCAAATACAGTACTCTCGGATTATTTAATATATTTATCTGGGACACTGAACACCTGCAGATATGATCAGTAAAAGAAAGCAAATTATGCAAAGCAAGTGAAATCTATGACTCATCTATTCACTTACACAAATTTTCAAACATTTAGTCAAGATGCAAGAAGCAGGCAAGCATCCAAATAAGATATTTTATTCATCATTGTACCAGGATCTATTGTGGGTTCTAATAAAGTGGAAATAATTACGCATCATCTGAATAACTTTATACTAAGGAAAAAGCAGGGACGTCTCATCATCTCGAAGTTTGTTTTTCACTTCTGATCATCTTTTGAGAGATAGAAAACACTGAAGTACTCCCCAGGTCTAGAAACTTAGATTAACTGCCCCATCCATTTGTCTATCAAAAAACAGTACTTACTGAGCATCTGTGCCCAGGCACAGTGCTTTCTGCTCTGGAGGTTCCGGGGCATGGCTGTGCCAAGCAAATCTCCATTCACCAGCAGACCGAGATTTAAAAGAATAACCAAGGAGACTCGGAAAGGCTGGAAGAATTGTGCTAAGTACAAAGGGTTGGAAAGGCAGGTTATCCTAGAATCTACCAGAAAGAAATTTGTTGATCTGGAAGAACTGGTGGGCTGGCTCATAGCTGCTAAGAACTGGAGACTACCGGGCTTTAGGGGAGTCACAGAGGAGAGTTGAAGTCAGCAGTGAAGTGTAAAGATTATTAGAGGGAATAAAAGCAATGAGAAAAACTGACAGACGAACGAAGGAATGCAGAATTTCACAGAGCTGGAAATACAAGGAGTCTGGGAAACGTGGCCCCTGTAATCTGCTGCCTCTCCCTTGAGACATTCGCCAGAGTCCCCTGTGTGTGCTAAAGATGGAAAGAAACCCACACCCCATCACCATTTACCTAAATTTCCCCCATCTAGGAAAACAAATCTCTGAAGAAATATGAAACTACCTACAGCACATGTCATTTTTAACCAAAATACTTGCTATAATTAAAATTCTATAAATAGATTAGACCAAAAAGAGATGATTAGTGATAAAATTGTTTTTTGAACAAGATAATCAAAACAAAGTAAACATTTTGTTGTTGTTGATTTTATTGAGCTATACATTTTTCTCTGCTCCCCTCCCTTCCTCCCATACTCCCTTCTACCCTCTACTGTAACCCTCATGCTCCCAATTTACTCAGGAGATCTTGTCTTTTTCTCCTTCCTATGTAGATCCATGTACGTCTCTCTTAGGGTCTTCTTTGTTGTCTAGGTTCTCTGGGGTTGTGGACTGTAGACTGGTTTTTCTTGGCTTTATGTCTAAAAGCCACTTATGAGTGAGTACATATTGTATTTGTCTTTCTGGATCTGGGTTACCTCACTCAGTATGGTGTTTTTTCTAGTTCCATCCATTTGCCTGCAAATTTCAAGATGTCGTTTTTGTTTGTTTGTTTGTTTGTTTGACCACTGAGTAGTACTCCATTGTATAAATGTACCATATTTTCCTTATCCATTCTTCGGTTGTGGGGGGCATCTAGGTTGTTTGCAGGTTCTGGCTATTATGAATAATGTTGCTAGGAACAAACAGGCATGTGCATCTCTACCTGAACACATTGAAAATATTTTTAATTATGAAAAATTTCCTTAAAAATTAAAAATATTTTAACGTGTACAGGCAGAGGTGGATATGAGTGCACATGCCTGTAATCTTAGCACTCAGGAGGCTGAGTAGGGAAGCTCCAAGTTCAAGGCTTACTACGGTGGACAAGCTACTGAACTGCCAAAACCTTTGCTTTCTCTCACATGGAGAATAAGCCACTCCCGTCTCTTCGGAAACTGTAGCACCTGTGAAATTGTAGGCACATATCTTACATTCACTATTCGAGTATGGTATTTATAAGTGTATGAAATACACTGTCACTAATGACTGTGATGCACTGCTCCTAAATAATTAGAACTAGAGCAAGCAGGTGATTGTATCAGTGAAAATAAAGCAACCATGATTTGCTGTCATAATTGCATCAGTAATGCACAACCTCAGGAAAAAAATCAAAATTATTTAGTGTGCTTTGTCTGAAGCAAGAAATTAATTTAGAGAAAAATAAAAAATTCCACATAGTTGAAAATTATCATATTTTTTTGCCATTTTCTTTTTAAAAGGACCTCATTACATAGCCCCGGATGCCCTACAACTCACTGTGTAGACCGAGCAGCCTTGAACTTACAGGAATCTTCCCCACTCTGCCTTACACAATGTAAGAAACAGATGAATTAAAAAGAAGAGTACAATAGAAAATTGAAAGAATATTGAATTGATTAATTCTTAGATAATTAATATCATTTTATACTGTAGATCAATTTATTCTTAGATAATTAATATCATTTTATACCATAAAGTATAATGCATTTTTTATTTCCTCATGTCTTAATCTTTTTAAATTAAAAAATATTTATTTTCTTATTTTATGTGTGTTAATATTTTGTTTACATATCTGTATGTGGACTGCTTGCATGTCTTGTGCCCAAGGAAGTCAGAAAGGGCACTGGACTCTCTCCAGCTCCCATGTGCAAATCTTAGCAGTAGTGTTGAATGGTGATAGTATCCAAAGGATAAGTAGAGTATAGTATAGGATTGTAACCTAAAATATAAACAGCATCTTTTTTTTAAAATTTTGTTTTGTTTTTTGTTTTGTTTTAAGTTATTGTCTTTCGAGACAGGGCTTCTCTGTAGCTTTGGAGCCTGTCCTGGAACTCGCTCTGTAGACCAGGCTGGCCTCGAACTCACAGAGATCCACCAGCCTCTGCCTCCAGAGTGCTGGGATTAAAGGCATGTGCCACCACTACTTAGTTCATTTATGATTTATAAATACAGTTTATTCTCATTATTTGTGGTTGTTTTACAAAGATTCCATGAACAATTAGCAAATACTGAATCATTGTTCCTAGGGGAAATAGAGGACCTGAAGTGCTCTCGTCACACCTCAATGAACTGATCAACACATCTTTGTCTTACATGCTTTCTACTTAAAGACACTTGTAGGTGTGTCACACGGAACTTATGATGAACACCACAGGAACACGTGCCTAACAATGCTTCTCTAACACATATTTTCTGCATGAGGTACATCACAGAGTCCTTCCACTTAGGAGCGCTGGATTGCACTTCAGTACCACTTGTGTTCCACTCTAAGCGGATAAATCATCAACAGAGCACACGAAAATGGGAAGAATGCAGCACTACACAGATGGTAGAGTGACAGCTGACACAAGAAGGATTTAAAGCTCCCACCACTGTGTGCATGTCTGCCACTGACTGAAAGGAGCCCCATGACTGTCGAGTTTATTTACAAGTATGGGGGCCACAAACAATGGCTATATGTACATACACATACTCCAGTTACCAATTATTTATCATAAGAGTGATCAACAGTAATTTCAGCAATGATAACATCTGGGAAGAGAGGCTGGAAAGGGATGGAGGAACATGAGGAAATAATTAGCCTTTTGATCATAGCAAGATCATATTATTTTATATGTTTTTCCTTGGGCTTAAAATGGTTCACATGTAAGAAGAAAAAATCTTTAAGATTGATTTATAATTTACTGTTAATAAAATAACTAATTAGACATTTATAATCCCATTATTCTGACTGACTGAGGTCAGTGTTTGAGTTGACCTCAGCGAGTCATAAAGATTTTGAATTTCAAAATGTCACTAAATTGATTCCTTTTTTAACACTCGCAGGGTAATTCAATATATCCTCTGAATAACTGAGGAGCTATTGACAATTGATGGCTTTTCAGGGAGGGAGAGTCAGTTTTCTTAAAGGCTCCAGTGGATGGCCCACACCCAGGAGTGGGCGAGCAGCACAAACTGGCCTTGGCGGATCGTTTTGTTTTCCTGAAAGGAGGCCACAAAGTTGACAGGGATGGAAGTGGACTGGGGAGGAGTTATGGGGAGGACTTGGGGTGAATATGACCAAAACACATTTTGTGAAATTCTCAAAGAATCAATAAAAAAATATTAAAAATGGATCTATCTCAGGTTTTTACTTGATGTAATGAAATCATCCCACAAGTCAGACAAAAATAGGAGGTTATCCAACGAGTTTTTAGAAACATTTCTTAGGTTACAACGGCATTCTTAAGTGTTCATATTTGTTTTTAAGATATAATGTCACTATTCATATAAATACATAAAACAGATAAATATTTATGTAATGGATTAGCAAAATAATGAAATAAATGCTCACATCCCTGGACTCTTTGGGACCCAGAGGTAACAATGGCAATGATACAAAAAGAAGTAATATTCACTAACGTCTAATCCCAGCAGATATTATTTTTATTGCAAAATGATATTCATAGAAATTAGTAACATTATCATGATAGTAGAGGTAATATATGAAAGAGTGAGACACAAATAGCTCCTTTAACATTTAAAATAAATTTGCTTTCTAGCTGTAGGGACACATCCATAAATAGATACAAAGATTTATTTTTATTTAAATTGGTGAGGAAATAATTCTATTATTATCCATACCAGAATTACTCTTCAGTTTTACTTTTTTGTTGATTCTTTGTGGATTTCACTTCATGCATCTTAATCCCACTCTTTTCCTTATCCCTTCCCATCATCCTCTGCCCTTGCAATCTCCGCCCCCAGAATAAAACAAAATAAAATGTAAAAGAAAAGAAAACCCTCATTGTGGAAGTTGCGGCATGACACAGTGAGTCATATAGCAGACCCTTTAGACCATGTATCATTACTTGCAAGTGTTCATTGCAAAGAGTCACTGGTTTGGTTCAAGGCTCCGGGTTTTGATACCCCATCGGTCCTGCACCCTCACCGGGACTCCTCTTGGACATCCTGTTGTTGTCCTGTGTTGTGGAGATCCTTCAGCTTTGGATCTTGCAGAACTGGCCCCTTCACGTGCTCCAGCAGATCATAGATGGGGTGGTTGATGGGATGGGACAACTCATTACCTTAGTTTTGGGTCTGGGTGGTTGCTCTGTTGGTCAGCTTGCCAGCTCTCCCTCATTCTCAATACCAGGGTGAGCTCCCCAGAAACTCCCTAGCTAGCTCAGCCTATACAGCAAGCATCAAGGGTAGGGCCCATTCTCCTGCTCTCACGCCATAGGGCTGGCTTGCCCACATCTAAACCACCAGGGCCAGCTCTACTGTATTGCCCAGGTGAAGTGTAGGAGCCACTCTGAAGAGTATTTCAGTTAGTGAGATGCAGGGCCAGTTCTCTAGCTCTTGTGACCTCAGGGACAGCTCTCCTCCTTCCACAAGCCAAGAGGGGTGCAGAGAAGGGGGGCTTCTCTCCCTTACCTATGTCCCCATATGGCAGATGAAGGGCAGGGCCAGATCTCTCATGCTTATGTTCTCGGGCCACACCCCTATTAGTGGGGTCAGCCGTGCTGTGGTTCCCAGATGAGGTACAGGTCCTGCTCTCCCTAGTGCCGCTATCAGTGAGATGCTGTGTAGTGATAGGGGGAGCAGGCCTGCTTTACGTCCCTGTTTTTGACCTAGGAATGACACAGCTTAGATTCTTTAGTGCTTAGCGATTTAAAACTGCAAAACAAAAATGCTCCTGGATAGTAAAAGAATTGCAGATTCACAATAGGACAGATTCAGACATGGAAGACCTCTAGGGGT
>LOJH01032324.1:309-16577 GCA_001685095.1 Ellobius talpinus
TTGGCCTGATAGGGCAGAGTAGAGCTAGGCAGGAAAAACTAAACTGAATGCTGGTAGAAAGAAGGCAGAGTCAGTGAGAAGCCATGTAGCCCCACAGAAGATAGGTGCCAGAACTTTACCCAGTAAGCCACAGCCTCATGGTGATACACAGATTAATGGAGATGGGTTAATTTAAGATATGAGTTGGCCAGAAATATGCTTAAGCTATTGGCCAAACAGTGTTGCAAATAATATGGTTTCTGTGTGATTATTTCGGAGCTGAGCAGCCAGGAACAAACAAGCAGCCTCCTACAACAGGAATAGAATATATATATAGAAGTCATAAGCTGATGCATGTAAACGTGAGATGTTGGTATATGTTAAAAGCAATGCCAAACAAACAATGGGAAAATGATGGATTATAATGAGGTAGCCATAGAGATACTGATTAACTTTTTGGGGTTAAACAATTATGAATCACTATGTCAAATCATGTCAAAATGAATGCTTTCATTTGTTTAATTGGATACAGCTTTCACTTTTCTAAATCATAAGCAAGCTATACTGAGGAAAGAGGAGAATGATCTTGGTCTCTTGGAGCTGTCATCTTTATTCAATTCTGGGGATGATTAACACACATAAGTATTTGTCTTTATTCATATGTAGACACAATATTTCAGTTTTTCTGGTTTTCCCAGGCTACACAAAGTGGAGAGAACCAACAAGCATGGGGAGATTTGGTTTTTCAAAATAGAGAAACAAAGAGAGGATCTTGTGGCTGGCACTGGAGCATCTGCTCAAGAGTTAGCAGGAAGTATCTTGGATGCCCCTGGGAGTGGCAGAGGTGTCCTTATACATGGACCAGAATGTACACAGGGCTGTACATTGAAGGGCTGTGGAACATCATCAGCTGAAGCCAGGGCTTGGTTACTACTTGCATTCTGTTCATTTATTTAAGCATAAATATATTCTACCTTAAGACTGAGTTGCTAAGGGAGAAAATACAAAATTATGAGAGGCCTGGCTGTTATAACTGAAATATTCTAAAGTGACATGCATTTTCCAATCTGACAGACTATGGAAACAGTGGCCCCCAAAGACATGGAGAATTCCCCAAGAAAACTCATATGAGGAGACAAAGTGCCTGCCAGAGGGGGAGCTTGTCTGGAAAGGTATTTCACACAGTTGTAAATATTTGTCAAATTACCTTATAGGGTGAAACTAAAGCTCACTCAGTGGTGAGTGGGACCACATCTTGATTCATAATGCTTAGATATGCATATGTGACCATAATTTGAACTTCAATATCACTTTAGGGCCTCCAAAAATGAACTTGTGGGAGTTGCTATATCTCTTAAATTTTTTAAAATATATCTTTTCTTATTTTATGTACCAATTCCAGTTTCCGCTCCTTCCCCTCCTCCTTCTCCTTCTACCTTCTTCCATCCTTCCCCCATCCACTCCTCAGAGAGGGTAAGGCTTCCCCTGGGGAGTCAAAAAAAAGAATAGCACATTGCTTTGAGGCAGGACCAAGGCCCTCCCCACTCTATCTAGGCTGGTTGCTACATCTTTGTCCCTCTTCTCAATGTGGTCCAATTGAATACACCTTTTTCTGCTTTGCACTGTTAAAAAGGAAACACACAAAGCAAAGTGGATAGCTTCTGAGTAATGACACCTTTGAGCTCACCTCTTGCCTGCACATACACACATATGTATGTTGTGTACCCCACCATACACATATATATGAATTCCACCACACAACACATATGAATATAGTATTCACTTTTCTGAATCCAAAACCAATCATGTGCCTCTACTTTATCAGCAATGAACTAGAAAATAATATTAGACAGTAAGATTTGATAATAGTTATAAATATATAAAATATGCAGAAATTAACTCAATGGACAGTATAGATGTGCTTTGCTGAATACAGTTAAGATTATTAAATTATTATTATTTTAGATAATATTAAAGAAAAAAACAAGCATCTGCACTAATGGAGAGACAATTCCTGCCCAGGGATAGGAATGTATATCCCAGCACACATATGCACACATGCATGCATGTGTATCCTACCACACACGTGTGTTTCTAACAACACATGCACACACACACACACACACTAAGTCAAAACACTTTACTAATCCTATGAAGGTCCTGTGTGTTTGTAGTTCACTAATAGAAGTAATATTTATTTTCAGGTATTTCAATAGCTGGCATGCCCATTTGTATGATGACCCAGGACAATGGTGTCCCAGATGTGAGCTTGTAGCATAATCTGGAATAGGAAGTTAGAGATTACATTTATATCTGTACTGTAGACATGCTACAGATAGGTATATTTGTCTTTATGTATAAGTACACTATATATCTATGTGTCATAAGTGTTTATGTGTGTGCCTAGAGAAATAGGAAAAGACAGTTTGATGTCTGATGCTTTTGATGAAGGGTGATGGAGTGCCTGCAGTTTTTTTCATGTTTTGTATTTATTTTTAAAAATTACTTTTTAGTTTACAAACCAACCCCAGTTTCCCCTCCCTCCCATCCCCTATCCATTCCTCAGAGGATGCTAAGTCCTTCTGGCATACCAACTTGAGGTAGGACTAAATCCCTCCCCTCCCCTCCCCCAACCCATATCAAGGCTGAGTAAGGTATCCCTTTTTAAGTAATGGGCTCAAAAAAGCCAGTATATACACCTGGGATAGATCCTGATCCCAATGCCAGCCTCCCCACTCCCACCAATAGATCAAGCCACAGGATTGTCACCCATATTCAGAGGGTCTCGTTTGGTCCCATGCAGGTTCTCCAGCTATCAGTCCATCATAGTCTGTGAGCTCCCATTAGCTCTGGTCAACTGTCTGTGATTTTTTTCCATCATGTCCTTGACTCCACTTGTTCATATGATCCCTCATCCCCCTCTTCAGCTAAACTCCAGGAGCTCAGCCCCTCAGATATACCTCTTTCATTGCTCTCCCCTTTCACCCATCCTCTAACTCCATCTTCTTGATCCCTCCTGTTCCCATCCTCTATCCCCTCCCTTCTACCCACACCTCCCAGTTTACTCAGGAGATCTTAACTATTTTCCTTCCTAGGGCCTTCCATGTGTGTCCCTCTTAGGGTCCCCATTTTTACCTAGCTTCTCTGGGATTGTGGGTTGCAGCTTGGTTATCCTTTGCTATACATCTAATATCTACTTATGAGTGAATACATACCATGTTTGTCTTTCTGGGCCTGGGTTACCTCACTCAGGATTCTAGTTCCATCCATTTGCCTGTAAATTTCAAGATGTCATTGTTTTTTACAGCTGAGTAATACTTCATTGTGTAAATGTACCACATTTTCTTTATCCACTCTTTAGTTGATGGGCATCTAGGTCATTTCCAGGTTCTGGCTTTGAAAAATAATGCTGCTATGAACATGGTTGAGAAAATGTCAATTACATGGCATTTGTGGTGTGAGTGTGCCTCCTTTGGGTATATGCTCAAGAAAGGTATTGCTGGGTCTTAAGGTAGCTTGAGTCCCAATTTCCTGGGAAACTTTCATACTGACAACATGGTAGCCTACAGCATCAGAAAAGATCTTCACCAACCCCACATCTGAGAGAGGGCTAATCTCCAATCTATACAAAGAACTCAAGAAACTAGATACCAAAATACCAAATAATCCAACTTAAAAAATGAAGTAAAGATTTAAACAGAGAATTCTCAAAGAAGAAACTCAAATGGTCAAAAGACATTTAAGGAATTGCTCAACAGGAAAATGCAAATCAAAATGACTCTTAGATACCATCTTACACCTATCAGAATGTGTTGTGAGGAGAGGTGACTTGTTTGTCCCGGCCACCCAGCTAGCTTACACCGGAAATAACTACATAGAAACTGTATTAATTTAAACACTGCCTGGCCCATTAGCTCTAACCTCTTATTGGCTAACTCTTAATCTTGATTTAGCCCATTTCTATTAATCTATGTATTGCCACATGGCTGTGGCTTACCGGGAAGTTTCTAACCAGTGTCCATCTGAGGCGGAGGATCCATGGCTCTTCTCTGACTCTGCTTCTTTCTCCCAGCATTCAGTTCTGTTTTCTCCGCCTACCTAAGTTCTGCTCTATCAACTAGGCCAAGGCAATTTGTTTATTCATTAACCAATGAAAGCAACACACAAACAGGAGGACCTCCCACACCAAGAATGGCTAAGATTGAAGACATTGATGACAGCTTATGCTGGAGAGGATGTGGAGTAAGGAGAGCACTCCTCCATTGCTTGCAAGAATGCAAACTTGTAGAACCTGCAGTTTTTAGGGGAAGCTGGCAAGTTGAAAGTAGGAGCTGGTACAGCATCTTTGAGCTTAGTTTCTTTGAGGGAGTAGGCAGAAAACTCAGGTAGGCCTTCTGTCCTGCTGCCTTATGGAGATTTTTTCCACCTCAGGAGAGCTAGGTCTTTGCTTTTAAGGCCTTCATCTAGTGCAGTGTTTCTCAACCTTGCTAACATTGCAACCCTTTCATATGGTTCCTCATGCTGTGGTGACCCCCAACCATAAAATTATTTTGTTGCTACCTCATAGCTGTATTTTGTTAGTTATGAATCATAAATGTAAATAATTGATACTCAGGATATCTAATATGCAGGCCTGTGAAAAGATTGTTTGACTCACAAACAGGTTGCATTCCACAGATTAAGAACTGCTGATCTAGTTAGATGAGGCCACCCACTTGATGGAGAGCCATTGTCGAGTATGTCCATTCACCATGAGTGGTCATTTGACCATTTTCTGATTTACTTTCACAGAAACATCCAAACTGTTGTTTGACAAAAAAAAGAAACAAAAACAAAACCTGGGCAACAGAGCTTACCCAAGTTAACACAATTCACTTTAACAGGGACAGTAAAGGCCATGATCTCTATAATCAGACTCCCAGGTTTGAATCTTACCTCTACTTAACAGTTCCTTAAGCCTAGATTCGTTCATGTGAGCTCTTTGTGTTTTGTGACTATAGCAATACTTTTCATACCATGTGACCACTGGGAGAATTAAAATATGCAAGGAAAACACCATTCAGTGGGAGTGGTCACTGAATGTTAGCCCTAGTTAAGACCACAGTTAGGTCATTAGTAGATGGATTGAGGACAAGGATTGTGGACTTGGGAAATAGTAAAGGCAAATTAAATCAATGGGAAGCATTCTGGTATAAGCGAGTAAGCAAGACAAGGCAGGTTTCAGAGAAAAGGCCAGGGAGAGAAGAGGTTGGTACCCATAAACATGACTTGCAGGAATTAGATTTTGGGAATATACAGGCATCAAGTTTTCTTTCTTAGTATTCTAATTTCTTAAAATGGCCTGGGGTGTTCAGGAGAGTTGGCCAACTGCTACAATCTAGCATCATTTGTGGCTTACAAGTACCCTGGGGATCAGAGGCAAACCACAACATGCTTACATTCCCGGGGAAGTGCTTTGGGAGGGTAATGAAATAGAGACTCCAGTTATTTTATTTGGATGTTAAATGAAAGAAAAGAACGAGTCTAGAATTGGAGAGCTTAAGGGCATTCCAGCAACATGGAGTGGTGCGTGGCTTTCTATAGGGCGGCAGCGCGAGCACCTGCTTTTCTCACTGCTTTCTGGAGTGCAAGTACTGCTTGCTGTCTGCCATGTTTTCTTGCCCCTTCCCATTTATTGACATTTATGAATTTGAAATTCACCTTTGGATATTTTCATTTGCACGTGGCAGACATGTGTATAATGATAATAATAAAAATCAGTGGGGAGAGACCTTAAAAGACAGCTCTTGGGATTCTATTTTGTGGCTCTGGTTGGGGAAAAGTTGGTGTTTAAACCATACTTAAACCTTGGCTAAATGCCTCTGGGCCTATGGAGATGAGTTCCAGGGACAAACTGGGACAGGCTTTGCTTCCCTTCATTGTCCTCTTCATCCTGCAAATGTGGATTCCTGCTTGGCCTTAGGACTGGAAAAGGCCAATTTGAGACCCGTCAGACTTGAACACCCCGCAAACAGCTACCNCAAGCCAAGCCACTGGTGCCTGAGGAGGGAAATTAGCATTTATCGCATCTTAGTAAAAATGATGTGGCCCAGTTAAATTAGATTGCCTTTCATTTACAATAGACTTAAAATCCTATTTAGCTATAATCCAGCCAGTGTAAAACCCGTTATGAGGATCCCAATTTTCTGAGATATTGAAGCTTCCTACTCCTATCAGAGCATCTTGATTCTATCCATTTTCATCCATCGTTAAATTTCTTATGACTGAGAATGCCAGGGGCGACCCTACCTTTCCAATCGGCTGCTGCATTCGGCAGTAACTGGACTGAGATCGGAAACATTTATTTTACACAATGCCTTCTCTGCTCTTTTCCACTATTTTAAACACTACCGAGGGTCACACTGAAAATCCTGCTCTGATGCTAACTGTAATCAAGCGGGAAATGGTTTTATTTTATTTTAAGCTAATATCAAGCCTAAGTAGACAGCATTGTTTCATATAGGAGGATTGAATGGCCCATTCTGCCATTGCTTCACACGTATGGCTTGCAGATCTTATCACCGTCCCCATCCGTATGTGGTATTGCACATTTACCTTTTCCTAATCCTTTTCTCAAATGGATGTTTGTCTCACTTAAGAGTCTCTGGAGGCTTTGCTAGCTTTGGAAGCCTCTGGTCACAGGTGATGTTCTTTTTGTGTGGGAATTCTGACTGCTTGCACCCTGTAGTCTATCCTATGACAGCATGTCATTCTTGGCTTAATTCTTTATTGTGAGTCTTGCCACTCCATTCAAAGTGGATGTTTCATGAAGACAGGGAGTATGCCTTAAGCTCCCCATTAGAATATCTACTGATTGATCCAATGTGAGGAACTCTGGTGTGTGCAAGAGCCTAGATTTTCTCAGTTCCTGATTTAAACATGTTCCAACGTCACTGAATGCCCCGAAGAAATACCTCTTGGTTATTTGGGCTTTCTAATTCCCTCGAGGCAAACATTGTCTTCCAGGATGTCTTTCCTGGATTTAACAGCTCGTATATGAGGAAATACATTATATAGGTCTTGGGGGAAGAAGAAGATGGAGAGGTTGGGAGCACAGAGTGGGAGCGGCTGTATGCGGCTATGTGCTGATGGCTCTCATTTTCAAGATGTTGCAGCTTTCTTTACAGCAGGGCTGAGTGATCCTGGACACACCTACTCTTCTCCTTCTCTACCTTCTCTACCCCCTTACTTAGTGGCTCTTTCATAGCATATCCTGGGCCATCTGCAGAGAGACGTTCAGGATGCGTTTTCTAGGAAGCACGTGCACTGTGATTCTGTGCAGGACACACAATGGGAGGCTTAGTTCTGGTGATCCTGGCTTTGGTGCTCGGTGTCTGCAGAGAGCCTTGGAGACGGCGTGACACTATTGAACAAAAGTGAGCTAAACCTCTGCCTGGAGTTCCATGCTCTCTGTTGAAGGGATCAAGTTTTTGTTGTTGTTTGTTTGTTTGTTTTTCGGTGGGTGGCAGACATCTTCAAGGACATCTACATTTGAGTTGCTGACATTTCTCTCTGAAAGGACTAAATCTTGAATCCAATCTCAGTGACTGTGGGTGATCAAGACCTAATGAAACCTTTGTGGCACTGGAGGAGGTAGGAGGGACACACACACACACACACACACACCGTCCAGCCTCAGAGAAGGCTTGTACACTAAAAAAATTCACCAGCGAATTTTCTGGAAAACACAGAAGATGCTCTTCTCCTGTGCGAATCGAGATGCTGAGAAAAGCTAGAGGTGGTTTCCAGAAGGCCCAGAGGCAGATGCATGAAAACAAAGCGAGACACTTTCCCTTGTCAACGCAGTACAAAGCGAATCTGCGAGCAGGTTGGGAAGAACTGTACGTAGTGCCAGAATGTTTGCATTAGGTCTTTCTTACTTTGTTCCCCTGCACCCCAAGTAGGATTTTGAAATAGCCTCAAGCGAGGAGTTTCTGGAGAAAGAAACTTCTGTGGCTCCCTCTAGCGTCACTCATCTCGTACTGCAGGAAACATTTGTAAAAGGGAAATTAGATATATCCCAGGCAACCCTCCATGGTTTCCCCAGTGCCGCAGATGCTGGGCACATGTGATAAGCAGTCATTTGCCAAAAAACAACCCCAAAAACATTTTTTTCCTAGCAGCACCAAATCATTCTTCTTGCCTCAGTGTGGATGCTCTGCTGAATGACACACAGGATTTAAAACGAACTTGGAAGAGGGAACACCCTAGAGACAGCCTTGATCTGACCTTGTTTCCAGTTCCCTTTGTTCTCCAAGCTTGCTGAGATGCTGTGTATTTTCTGGACACTTCCCACCTTGTCTTATAGCCACCAGTCACGTTCTCCAACATCACCTTTAAAAGGGTGCTATCATCAGTACTAACACCAGAGGGCAGAAGAGTGCCTCAGGACAGCTTTGCGGTTCTGCGGAACTTGAAGATTGTCAGAACACTGCCAGTGTGAAGGGGTTGGATAGGAGATTCCTTCCAGTTCCTAGAAACTGGTGTTACAGACAGTTGTTAAGTCAGGACTAGAAGACAGGCCATCAGAAGAGGCCAGGGTCTTGTCACTCACGTCCCCTTTGAGCCCTCTAGTCTTGAAGGAGTTGGCTCCCCAGACTCTGAATTACATACTCAGTAGCATGTGGGGGAACGAGCCAGCCTCTTTCCTTAACGCTATTGTGACTGCAGTAGCCACTCATGCATCTTATACAATCACCAGAGGGGCCATGCCCCTCTTCTTGGGGCAAGGGGCCAGAGGAAGTCAGACTGACCTCTACCATCAAAGTAGCTCACTGTCAGGCTGGATGGTGAATTCTCCCTGTGGCTCAGATGTACACTTGAGTTTTGCCTCCGAAGTTCACTGTAGCTCAGAGATGCTGCTACAAATGCAGGTCATCAGAAACACCTGCAGGATCTTAAGTCATAGGTCACAGTCTTGTGTGTGCTTCCCCTGGGCATAGAAAACCCAGCTCTGCTCAGTTTTCACTGTGGTCCTGTCAAGTACTTACAGGTGGTGAATCCAAGACCCTAGTGTTAGGTTTAGCAGTGTGGAGATTAACAAAAGAACCACGTCTCACCTTTATTTCCTGCCCCCTGCAAGATCACATGCCATCTAGGTTTGAGAAAATGGCAGGAGCTGAATGCCCATCCTACAGGATCTTCAGGAGAGTGTGGTAACCCAGAATATTTTGCACTGTGCTTGGCAGCATAGGGCGCCCTTCAGAAAAGATTTAGGTATCAGGGCTAGTCAGATTGCTCAGTGGTTAAAGCACACAGGGCTCTTAAAGAGGATGTGGGTCTGGTCCTGAGCACCCAGGTGGTGGCTCGCAACTGTCTATCACTCCAGTTTCAGGGGGTTCAGATGCCCTAGTATGGCCTCTGCAGCTACCAGGCATATAGTGCACATAAAGACAAGCAGTCAAAACATGCATACACATGAAATAAAAATTAAATGAACCAAAAGTAAATGGTAGATATGACTTTAAGACTTTGATCATGAGGACCAAGTGAGTCTAGCCTTTCCTAAAGGCCATGAAACTATGGCTGGAGGAGAGCAGAGAGAACGAATAGGGAGGACTGGCTCCATGGTAGTCGTCCCAGCTACCCTACTGCCAAGCATACCACAAAGATGATTCACCTCAGATTACGCTGTGTTTCACTGGGTCCTGGAAGACAGCCAGCAAGACACAATGAAGGATGCTTCTCTTTGTGTCCACAGCTGCTTTCTAGTCACAATGGCCCTTTGTTGTGTGAGACCACAATAGAAGAGAAGTGGTGCTTATTGGTCAATTGCTTCACATTCATTTCCTAGACTCAGGCCCTGCTCTGTCAGGGGCATCTAAGGTTCCAGAGCCTTGCCACAAGTAGTAAACTAGTTGTTACTAACTGACAGAAAGATAATTGTTTTTTAATTATTTTCTTTTTCTAAGACAAAATTATGGGTCAATTTGATTTAGCATAGCTCCAACTGGAGGAGGGGGATATGTCCCACTGATGCTGGCATGGCTATCATCCTATATCAATACAATATGTGTCCTACTGATGCTAGGCATGGTTATCATCTACCATATTAAGAGAGCATATGATCTAATGTTCTGGAGCATAGCTACCTTATCCCTGTTCAATAGAGTACATACCCTGTCGATGCTGGATAAAGTTATCATCTACAATAATAAGAGAGCATATGACCCAATGGTTCTGGGCTTGGCTCTCATATCCTGTGCTAATAGAGTATGGGCTCACTGATGTTACTGAACTCAATCAATGGAGTGTTAGGATATGTGACTTGACAACAAGCTTTGAATGTGCTTAAGTTATTTGGCCCAATTTCTTGTATTTCTTCCATTTTCCATGTTAGTCACACACCCTGGATAACTCCAGTACTGTGGAGAATCAGGATGCATATGGGACATGTCAGAACTCCGTTCTTAATCTAGACCCAAGCCCAGATAAGCTTGGGTGAGATCTGCTGAATCCAACCTAGTTACAAGCCTATGAGGGAGAAAAAACAAATCTTTCAGCCAATGAGATTTGGGGACTAGCTGTTTGTTATGTAGTATTCTCCAGAAGCAGTAGCTAAACTAGTACATCAATATATACCTTAGAGTGAAAGGAATTAGCAGGAGAATCTGTATGAGTGTAAACCAAACACTCAATTACCTATTTGCCTAGAAGAGACTTCAGAGAACACTGGCTCCTCTGGATTTACTCCTTTTCCCACTATATTTGGTGACTTGCTCAGAGTAGGTAGTTGATAAATGCATGTTATATCTTGTTGAACTGAAATAAAAATATAGATATGCTGAATATAAAAGATAATGAGATGTTAGGGGTTGGAACCTCTTGATAGGGTTAGTACCCTCCAGAGAAAAGACAGAAGATAACTCACCTCCTATTTCCAGATGCTGGAGTTTTTTCAGGAGACTTGAAGATTCAGAGCAGAAAAGCAGCCATGAAAAGGGTGTGTCTGGACCAGCGCAGGGCAAGATCAACTCAAAGAGGGATTGAATAGACATTCTGACACTTAGCAACATGGTTCTTAGATTGTTTACCTAGGAGTACATTATTCACTGACTTAACCAGTTTAGGTGGCTGTAATACAGTATCATAGTCCAGGTGACTTAAATAACAACGAAAAAACATTTCTCAGGAGTGTGAAGCAAGAACATTTAAAATCAGGGTGCTTGCATGACCAGTTCATGTGGGGACTCTTCCTGGTTTGCAGGTGGCCTTAGTCTTGTGTCTGTACATGAACAACACACAGAGGCTATTGTAGAATATTTGTTTAAGTATGCAAAGATGTGTTGCAATTGTTTTACTACATAACTAAGCATTTGTTTAATTACATAAAGGTCTGTTGCTGCTTTGCCTTGCCTGCCTAAGGCACCTGATTGGACTAATAAAAAGCTGAATGGCCAATGACAAGCAAGGAAGTATAGGTGAAATTTCCAGGCAGGGATAGTAAGTAGGAGGAGGAATTTAGGCTCCAGAAAGAAAGAAAAAGAGATGACAGGGACCAGATAGACAAACCTGGAGGAAGTAGGACATACAGAATAAAAGAAAAAAAATTAAAAAAACAAGGTAAAATGTACATGACTAGAAATAGGTTAAATTAAATTAAATGAGCTAGTAGGATAAGTTTAAGCCAGTCCAAGCATTCATAATTAATATCAAGCTGGTTGGTGACCTAAAGAAAACTCCATTTACAGAGGCAAACTGTCTTTTGTCCCTTCTTATACAAGCTAATCCCACAAGGAAGATTCCACACCCATCATCCCATTATCCTCCAAATGCCACATCTACAAAGATCATCACATTAAGGACCACGGTCTCAACACATGAATTTGGTGGGGCCAGGGAGACACAAGCATTCAGTTCATAGGATTATCCTTTTGGGAATCAATTCTGACTCTGTGATAAATGCCCTCTTCCTTGCCTTTGATGTGTGATTCACCTTTTCACCACCCAGAGAATGGAGGACCACTGGCATGTTTCATCTAGTCAACCCTGGTTATCCACAGATCCATTTACCAGATTTCATAAAGACATGAGAAATGACCCTTCTGCTAGTTATTTGTATTTTTTAAAGTAAAATCTGGGAATTGAGAAAATCTTCTCTCAGCAACAAAAGGAAAGTCTAATGATAGAATATCAGCACCGTGAAGCTGTCACTATTGCCCAGTGGGAAGTTCGGCGAGCTCCCTGTAGGCTTCCCAAATCCTCCTAAATTAGGGTGAGACCTCCTCATCTGCGTGTATTGCCTGCTACCCTCTGTTTGGGAAGAGATAGAGGCAAACAAGGAACAGTGTGAGTTGCTTCTATTTAACATTACAGGAGGCCTCAGGGCATATGTGTTTGTACAAGAGCTTGCTTGTGCTGAATGCACTGTTAGAAGTAAGTAGCTCCCCTGGGTTTCTCCAGGTGGTGGGATCTGGACATGGTTTCCTGCTGCTCTTGTGTGTAGCCTATGCTGATGGCTAAAGGAGCTGGAACTGTTTTCCTCTGGGTAGCCTCTTAAATAGATGCACATCTCAGCCCCAGGGAAAAGCCCTTTGGAGTTAACAAAGATTCAGCACCTTATGGCTGGGACAGTTTCTGGTGCATCTAGGATAACCACAAAGTACTTGGAACACCAGGGGTGAGTAGCCTATGATTTGTGGTTTCCTCCTATTTTGGATGGCAGTGGGGGCAAACTCCTAGTATCCTCTTCTGGGAACTGTAAGAAGTAAATCCTTCACAGGATTGTCTTGAAGCTACAGGGAGATGTAGCATGGGGAAACACTTAGTGGCAGAGTTCTGCATAGACAGTAGTAAGAGAATTGTTAGTTACTTTATCCTCCTACTGCTGGATAGAGCATCATAAGGCAAAGTAGTACTCAAGCAGGGTGCTACTATCTGCTCTCATACTAAATAGCTTGGGTGCTAGTTTCAACACCTTTATGTGCTAGCTGTGTGATCTGGGACAGGTACATAGTCTGCCTTGCTTTGATTTTACTACCTGGAGAAACATACTGTGTACTCTCGACGACAATTGTCAGATTAACTTAGTTAACACCTTCAAAAGGGTTGAAATGGTTCGTGGCACATGCTAATCTTCCAAGAGATGAATATTAAAATTTTAAGGTCTTATTTTAAAATAGCCACTGATTTTTCAGGATAGAAAGATATAGGGAGACCCCATGACTTCTTTGTCTGAACTCTAGGTGTGTCAATACCTGGCATAAGTAGTGTTCGGTATCTGAAGAAGAAAATTGACATTAGTTCACCCACTAGGATTGTTCAGATTTTATCACTTTATACATGTTCTTATGTGCGTGTATACATACATGTGTTTATGTGTACGTGTATATATGTATGTGTTTGTATGTATGTGTATAGGTGTTTATGTGTGTGCATGTGTCTGTATATTATGTGTGTATGTGTTTGTATTTGTATGTGTGCATGTGTGTATTTGCATGCATGTATGTGTGTTTGTATGTGCATATGTGTGTGTTTATATGTACAGCCATGCACAGCTTCGTATAACAACTATCATAATGAAAAGTACAGCTAGACAGTTGTTATAATGCTCCCTCATACTACCTCTCCAAGTCTTGCCAAGCAGTAATTTTCAATGAATTTAAGTGCTTAAGCATAGAATTCTCCCCCAGTAGAAGAACGTTTATTGTCCTTAGAAACATTCAAGAAGAAGCCAGATCTCCTTTATCCAGGACTCTTCAAGATGATAGTGTTGGAAGTGGGGAAAAGATGGATAGGGTTAAATCCCATGCTTTCAACTCTGAGTGTGTGAGATCAGATAGGAAGCCCCAGAACTGCTGAGATTTCAAAGAGGCCCTAGAGGACAGGGAGGCAATGGGAAACAAGGGTGAATATAATAGGTGTTCAACAAGAAGAGCTATCCCTTCTTGGGTCCCTGAGGACAAAGTGAACCTCTGTGGGCTAAGATTAGGGTTTGGAGCAAAAGTCTTTGGGCCATATGGAGACCAAAGATCAGATTTTTAAAATATATCTTGTGAGTCAAGGCATTAACCACTAAGTTGTCCAGTCACAGAATATTCACCAAGCACCCACTCTTAGAAGGAAGTATCCTTGAAAACATGGGGGTCTTGCTCTTGTGGGTTGCCATGCAGTGGATGTTTCTAAGTCCATGTCTCTATATCAGTAATCCTATGAAAATTGCTTTTTAAAAACTAACTTGGGGTTCCTTTTTGGATAGGAAATACACATAATCACAATGGAGCTGTCTTCCCCTGCACCCTCTTTGACATTGTCTTTTGCATGGAATGTCTCTCTTCCTCATTCTCTGTTCCAGGGGGGCCTCAGCAGGTAATTTAAAAGACTAACAAACTTTGGCATAGATCACTTTAAGAGCCAGGAGCTGGCTGGAATATTAATGAAGCCGTCTAGTGACAGAGTTGCTTCCTGATGCAGGAACATATCAAAGAGGTTAGGTCCATGAGTGTTGCTCAGCAGAGCCCCACCGCTATTATCTAGCTTTTAATTACTTCATTAAAATTCAGTAGAGGAGCTGCCCAAATCCGGTAGCATGCCCAAGGCTTGCTGGGTGATTTCCCTGCCTCTGGCCATACGTGAGTTTTAGTTCTTTAGGTCTCCAGAGATGGGAGGCCAGATCTTAGGCAGGTGAAGCTGAGGCTGCAGGCGGGGATCTTGCGGGGCTGGGGCACCTGCACAGCTGTTTGCCTATTCTTCTCTCCCACAGGTGCCAGGATACCCTGCCTCTCTGATATCTTTGGGGGAAGGAGATGTATCCCCAGTAACAGAGCACAGTTGTCTCTGTGCACTCATACTTTCTAGGACTCTTGAAGAGGTATGTATTATTCTCAGCTCTGCTTCCCAACGAGCAGTCGGCACACCATTTTACCTGGAGTGTCTCTGCTTGCATAAACAGTGCGGATGATGGCTGCAAAGCTTGCCACTATTCTTGATTTTATGGCTTCCTTGAGCCTCCCTATTCCTATCTGCAATACAGAACTTATGCTTGGTTCCTCCTTAGCTCCAGAAGCTCTCAGTCTCCGGTAGTACCCATTTTCTCAAAATGAGACCTTTCATCCTGAAACCACAAGCTCCAACTTCTACCCTATACGACCCCATTAATTACTTTTCCATTACTGTGAAATAATACCATGCCCCAAGGAAACTTACAGGAGGACAAGTTTATTTTGGCTTATGATTCCAGAGCAATAGGAATTCATCAGGGTGGGGAGACATGGTGGCAGGTAAGCGGAGCAGCTCAAACAGGAAGCTGAGAGCTGACATCCTCAATGGCAAGCACCAAGCAGGGAGTCTAGTGAAATGGAAGTAGGGTGAGGCTTTACACTCTCAAAGCCTATACCTAGTGACATACTTTCTCCAGCAGGGCCACATCTCTTAAACGTATCCAAGCTGTGCCATGGTGCCACTCACTGGGGACCAAAAATTGAAATACCAGAACCTATTGGAACCTATCTGACTCAAACCATTGTACCATCCCTACCAGGTCCCCTTCTTCCTGTTGCTCCTTTATATGCTACTTCTTGTTTGTGGATTTAGAACTTTTAATCAGCTGTAGGGCCAGAGAAAACACTCAGTGTGACTTTAATTTAAATACCATAATAAGTCCATGGGGAATGACATGAAGGTATTTTGGATAGACTCTTCTTCCAAACCAAAACACCAAAACGTATTAATTAGACTCTGGAAATAAATGAAACATACAAGGTCCAAAAAATCAGGAAAGTTAATGAGAACCAAGAAGCTCTTTAATGTTTCAAGAGTCGTAAGGTCTCTCCCTAAGGTTCTGTCAGCAGTGCCATTGCTGGATGGAGGAGACTCTTCAGTGGGTCCATCTACCTGCAAGCACTGCTGGGCAGGATACAGCGCCCATGGGCTGTGCTCTGGACTGGTATGGACTGTCCAGCGCTGTAGCTGCCCTTGAGTCACCATGCTCCTCACCCATACTTCTCTAAGGGATTCCAATAAACCTAACTGTTTCCTAAGGTAAAGCAGGGGCTTGTTTCTTTGGTCAGTTGTTAGTGCCCTAGCTGGGTTGAATAGATGTCTGTTCGTTCATGTCTCCTTAGGAAAAGTCAACAAGATCCCATCTTTATTTATAGGGTGAGGACTTACTGATTGCTATTTTTAGTTTCAATGGTCCCTACATGATTCTGGATTTAAGTTTGTGATACATATGTATATGTGTATGTATGTATATGTATGTGATGTGGGAGAATTGTCTGTATTCTGTCAATCATGTATTTTAATAAAACACT
>LOJH01032325.1:0-16577 GCA_001685095.1 Ellobius talpinus
TCTTTATTAACCAATAAAAGTAACACATAAGACAGATGACCCTCCTACATCAAGGAAAGAATGGGGCTTCGACCAGAGTGGTATCTATAAACAATTAGATGCTAGGAGACAGAGTCTAGATAGCTTTCAAAGACTAAGCCCACAAGTTCTCTTGATGGGTTGGCTGTAGTGGTGCAGGACAAGGGAAAGAGAGACATCTTGTCCAATTTCCTTGGTTTCTGGCTTAGGATTGATTTTGCCAGAGCAACCAAAACGCTGCCTAGTGGCTAAGATGAAGATAATGTTAGCCAAAGCAAGTACCTGTAAGTCAATCAAGGTTGTGAGTGCAATAAGCTTAATACCTCCTAGGCGGTCCGTTGGAGAGGTGGGCAGACAGAGAACTGGCCAGAGTGGAGCTTAAGTGGTCTGTGCTGATAAGTTGTTAGATATGGGAAAAGAAAGGTTATTTAAACACTAAGTCATTGAGGAACTGCATGTCCATAAAGAAAATAGGTCTAAATTTAAGCTCTGAGAATTGCACTGTGGATCAGCCAGGATAATTATGGATAGAAAACTCTCTCCATTGCAAAGGAACAAACCAAATGAAGATCTGAATGTAATCCATCTAAATAACACACTTAGCGGGTTAATGACGCAGACACCGCCTATTCCACTCATCTAAGAAATCTCGAGTATCTTTTGAGAATTAGGTAATTATAGATAGCTGTTCCCCTCCTCCTCCTCAACTCCCCAAATAGAAACATCCGCATTCCTGAACAAATATCGAACCCAGGGCACAGCCTGAGACCTGGAGGAACCAGTGCAGATGACTCTAGGGACAGAAGTGAAGACACAGATAGCTCTCAATTAAATGAGCTGAATCTCATTTGGCTTTCTGATGTTTAAAGCAAAGAGTAGGTTAACACCTACTGTGGTTGCTTAGGACCAAGTTTAGGACTTTCATTGAAGGTGCCCCATCTATGACCCACTCATAGAGGTTAGCTTGCTTCCTGTACATTGACAAAGTGCCTAGTTATAGCTTCCTGTCTTGTTTACATTATAAACGATATTACATACATATTTATTTGCATATATTTTGTAAGAACATTATCCAAATGAAAGAAATAGCTATAGCTAAATAAATTCTGCAACAAAAAATTTTCACTGAATGAGGATAAAGATATTTACCCCAATTTAAACATTTAAACCACAAACAAATAAAAGCACAGCATGGTACCAGAAATATGGACACTTTCATGTTTTGATGTATTCATTAAAGCAAATTTAAATGTAAATAGCAATAATGATAAAATATGCCTTTGGACATAATTGGATAGAAAAGTAAGGAAATCAATGATCCTTAGATGCGTCTGGCAGCCTTAACTTGTCTTTGATTACATTAAAGATAGCACTGCAATCAGAATCAATGCCATCCACTTTCTCTGCACATGGACATTATTATCTTATTTCATGGTCCCCAGACCATCTCTAATCTAAATAGCATACACTATATAGATTGGAAAATTGAAGCCAAGGAAGGTCAAAGGTCATAGACCTAATGAGTCAAACAAGCAGAATTCATTCCTATCTTGTTATCTTATCTTTCCCCAAACCTGGGGACATTCTTTGACACAACAGCTGCTTACCATGAAATGCAGTTTACTTGTTTAATTATAAACACTCCCAGACATGGCTCTCCTCCACAGACACTCGTCTGGATTCCATTATTAAAGCCATTGTCATATTAGTTTACTGATTGCAAGGTCATCCTTCACTGTATGGTCCCTGGGTGTGTCAACATATACTTTCTGCCTGCTGACTAGCTCTCTGGGGCTCACACAGTGCCT
Organism: Ellobius talpinus; assembly: GCA_001685095.1. Lineage (NCBI taxonomy): Eukaryota > Metazoa > Chordata > Mammalia > Rodentia > Cricetidae > Ellobius > Ellobius talpinus. The sequence continues at coordinate 1,827 of LOJH01032325.1, forward strand.
AGAAAACACACGTCGAGTACTGATCCAGGCTCTAGACAGCCTGGCTTAACACTATCAACATGCCCGACTTGGGACACCGGGTCCTCACTGTCACTTCCCACAAGAAGCCCCCACCTTTGCAAGGGTCATTCTACCAAAACTTTAGTTGGCACCCAGTTCTGACGTCTATGTCACCGGCCTTCTTTATAAGCTGGTAGCAAAAGATCATCTTAGCAGGCTGGTCTACTGGTCACACCAAGGTTGGCAAATAAGGCCTGTTTTACACAGTCTTAGTCTGACTTTTCTATCTGTGAGTGAAATCATAATGCAATGAATATTCTTGTGTATATCTGAGTAAACACAGCCCAAATGACTCCATCTTGAGAAACTGGACTATCCAAAATACTGTAAATATAAAACGAATGCAAACTAGACTCTGTTTCCTCTCCTTTTGCCTCTAATATCCATCCAAAATTTGTTGGCATGCCCACAAAACTATACTGTGTCCGTTTCAGTAATATAGGAAGAAGACATGAAAGTGATGTTAACCAGTTTTTCCTATAAATCACCCTTGTCAGGATTTGGCGTCAACCCTGATCCTCATGAATAATTCATATCCTGTGCATTAATAATGCATGTTCTCTTCCTGTTGGAATGCTCTCTAGCATGGAATGAATGTCTAGTCCCAATCCCTTCCATTGACATGATGGAGTAAATGCAAGCTTAGGATGTGTCTTTCTAAGGCTCTCTTTCAAACTGTAACACTTGGCTACCCACCAGATCATAAAAGGTATGATACTCTTGGGATTTCTTCTGCTTCACGTGGAAGTCACCCAGCTGAGGACCCCAGAGAGAATCAACGAGACTGTAGCCAAACCAGTAAGGTCAATTGGCTCTGTTACCATTCTCCTCAGTGCTGCGCTTACAACAGCCACAGACACAAGAACTTTACTGTGCAAACAGAGTAACCAGCAAAGGGTGGGGGAAGCAAAAATAGAAACAGGCCAAAGGAACCAGAGTTTTATAACAATCCAGGATGTTTCTCCCCAGCAGACAATCCTCTCCAGCGATGTTTGCTACTGAGAAATTTCTTTTATTCTCTATCAAATTAAAGGCACATGTTTTTAAAGTCCAGAGACCAAATAAAAGAACGGTAGTGAACTTCACATATCTGTGGAGAAAAATACTCAATGGATCATTCACTCAAGATGGGCCATTGACGCTTGCACTAACACCAGCCGTCATTGCTAAGTAAACTTATTTCCCATACCTGCCTCAAACCCAGCCTCTGGCAAATGAAAACCAACAAAAACAACCACAGTATTTGACACATGGCAAGAAGAAATGTGGCAACACACACACATGTTTATATATTCCAATATCCTCCCCTCCCTAAAGATGGTACCACACTTAAAACTCAAAGATAGGCAGGATGGTTTTCTCCTAAAGTGCCCCCAACAAGATAAAAAAAAAGAGAGGGAATCTTAAAAGGGGAGGTACTGGGATTCCTTCCTTCCTTCCTTGCTTCCTTCCTTCCTTCCTTCCTTCCTGCTCCTATTCCAGGATCTCTACACCTGCACCATGCTCCACATGAAATGATCTTCCAATGGGACTCAGAATGTGGATTCTAAAATACAGAAACCCACTGCCCAAGCTCAAGAGTAGGGACCTGGTACCAGGGAGTTGGCCCTGTCCAAGGCCAGCTCTCTCCACCTCTGCTAACACCTGAGCCAGAGAGCAGAGTCCCTGAGACCGGAAAGTCACTGTCCTTGATCCCCCTCAGGGCATCTGCCCTCTGTCCTGCCTGGCCTCCATCCACCCCCTGGAAAAGTTAAGTTGGCGCAAGTGAGCCGCGGGTAGGGGACATCCGGCAGGCTCAGCAGCATGCCGGACTTTCCAGACACAGCACCCATGGCTACCGGGAAATATTTATTCCAAGTCAACTGGCTCCGGTGGCCACCGTTAGAAAGTCAAGCCATCCGAGAGACAAAGATAGCTCCATGACATACCCAGACGCTGGCGCTAGCGCCGCAGTCACAGTAGCCTGGGATGTTGGCTGCAAGAGCCACCGCGCAAGGCAAGTCCCCAACGCGGGGATGCTGGCTGCAGACACAGACCCTGAAGTCGCGAGCAGGGAGCACGGAAAGGATGAATACGTACCCCTAGGCGTCTGCTCCGGATCCTCACGTACCCCTGCTTCACAATGTCATTAAAATTGGAAGCCATCCCAGGCAGACAGCAACCCTGCTGCCCCCAGAGCCTGCACAGCACCCTGAGTGGCTTTGAGGGGGGATGTGGGGAGGGTCAGGACAGAGAGTAAAGGAGTGAAAGTTGACAAGGCGATGCAGTGAGACCGGACGTCAGAAGGCGCACATCGCTTTCCTGTCTCCCCAAAGCCTGAAAGTGGGCGGCCGCCGGCNGAGACTGGAGCGCGGCGTCAGCTGACTGGGTGGCAGCCTGCCAGGAGGAGGAGCCGCTCCAAGGAGGAGGAGGAGGACCTGAAAGGAGGAGGAAGAGAGAGGAAGGAGGAGGCAGAGACGGCCCAGAAGAAGGAGCACCGGGGTCCCCTCCCGCGGCCTCCGCCCACCTGGCCCCCAGCTGCCCTGGTCCCACCTCCTTTCCCCAAGAGCGCGCTCCGCCCTGCCAGCGCGTTACTGCGACCCCCAGGGGCGAAGCTCCCAGTCCCGGCCTGTCTTTAGAGAGCAGACATCGGACTCTTGAACCAGCCGTGTGTGCCCCAACCTGTCTCTTCAGCCCTATCTTTTCCCCAGAAGAGCTAATTAAGGGTGTGTCCGTATCCAGGGAGACTGAGCTGAGCGGTTTACCTGTGACCTAGAGAGAGCCATCTCTGAGGCTTGTGCTCAGCTCTTCCATGAGGACTCCCTGCTGTCAAGCCCTAGGCTTCTATCAATTGTCCCCTATCTCTTGCTTAAGTCCGCCTTCCCATTAGAGCTGCAAGTTTCCTAGGAGCTGATTCTTGTCACTGTTCTGTCCTCAGACATGGCCCTGTGCAGGTGATCAATAAATCTTAGGACTTTATTAAGGTGGCTAGCACGTAGCACACACTGCTCTGTCCTTTGTATGCATAGAGCCCATTAAGGTGTGGCCGCTTTGTGTAATTACCAAGCTCCTAGGTAAACCTTTGTAACCTGACAATACAGCTGCCCGGGTAAACATTGTAAATACTCTGAGAATGCTAAAATGGATGGGAATATGAAGGATTTGAGTCCTGCTCCTGATCCCATGGCCTTCCTTAAGCAAAGTTGCAACGTTAAGCTGACCACTGCTGATACTCTCCGAACAGCATCCTGCCGGGCTTTGCTAAAGGAAGAATAATCAAGGTTTTAGCAACTATGTTTGGCAGAACCTGAAGCTGATAAGAGCCACACCCTGGGGACTTGCCCACCATCCCACAGCTGGCCACCACAGGGGCCAGGACTTCAGGGACAGTGGATTGAGTGTTGCAAAATACCAATGTAGGGCCAATGTCATAAGCTTAAGGCTGCTTCTTGATCTCCAAGGTAGGGCTTTCTCTTCCCTTACTCAAAAGCTAGACCCTTCTCAGTCACCAGAGGTGACCCCAGTTCAAGCTACTGAGCTGGGCGACCTTCAGTGAGAGTGGTGGAGGAAGAGTCCTCTATTTCACAGGACGTTAGGCCTGATGACGGTCAAATCCTCTCATCTCTTAAGATGACATAGGACTGACTTCCTTTCTCCGTGGGAAATCTCATTTTAGTCATCCTAGTTTGATGGGTATTAGTCAGTCAAAGGAGAGAAATCACCAAGAATGTGTCATAGAATCGAGACTAACTGTTAGAACCAGAAAGTAGGTATCTGGGTGGGGAAAGCGCTTTGCTATATTGTAAACCATTTGCTCTGTCTCCTTGCTTCCATTCTACGGGGGAGGATAAAATGATGTGTTAAGTGTCCTTCACCCAAAGAGGAGAAAATGGTGAAGTCATTTGAAGGGCTGCTTACAAGAGCTGGCACTATTAGCCAGCACTGCCCACGGCAACTGTGAAACAGAGGTGCTTGAGAATGACATCTGTCCAACCCTTCACCTGCAGACCAATTACACTGTCCCAGGGACAGAGGACAAATCAATGCATAAAAAGCTTGAAGTGAGTGACTCACAATGACAGAAACCATCGATGAGAAAGACAGGTATGGCAGACAGGAAGATCGAAGCAGACTAGAAAACACCAGACTGGATTGGGAGAAGCATATGTTTTTTTTTAATTGCAAGATTGGATGCAGTATATGCTTTTGATTGGTTGGTTAAAAAATCAAACTGATGTCACACACACACACACACACACACACACACACACACATACACACACATGACTGGGGTATGCCAATCACAGGGCAGCCCCTAACTCTTCTATAGACTAGGCAATGTTCAATGGTGACAGAGAGAGACCCATAGAGATGCAGAATCCAGTGGTGCTTACGGACTTGTTGGGTACTCATCACGGACAGCTAGACCCTGCCAGGTGCAGCATCACAGGGGCGTTCCTTTCTCTCTAGAGAAATCTACCGTACATCAAAAATAGTGTTTTAATTCCTGCTCTTAGTTCAGTTTCAACATAAGACTCGTTTTTATAACATACAAATGTGTTCCCTTCGCTGCATGCCCCTTGGTTTCCAAATTGAGTAGGCTTACCCTCTGCTCCCAGGGCGAGTATGCTCTTTTGTACACTTCCTTCGTGTGTGTGTGTGTGTGTGTGTGTACGCATGTATGTACATGTGCGCCCACACGTTCACATAGATGCAGATGCACATGGAGGCCAGAGACCTTATGAGCTGTACACGTTGCTTGTCTGTCTTTGAAACAATCTTTTCTAGGTCAGTGAACCCCAGGCAGCTGCCCATCCCCACCTGGCAGCAGAGTTCCAAGCTTGGGCCACCACAGCTTATCTTACATGGGTACTTGGGATTAAACTCAGGTCCTCATGTTTATACTAAACCTACTGAGCCGTCTCCCTAGTCCTGCATCCTCTTCCTTAGATGAGTGGTATTCTCTCCAGACGTGGCATATGGTTTCAGCTGGCTGGTCAGAGTTAATTGGCTTACACTTAGGAAGCACCCCCTTGGCTGCAGTTCTCTCAATGTGTCAAGCTCTTTTCTAGTTCTCAATCTTCTTTAAAAAATTATTTATTTTATGTATTGTTTGTCTGTCTGTCTTGTGGTGAGCTCTCATGTATTTCAGGCTAGCCTCATTCTTGCTCTTATAGACAAGGAAGAACATGAACTTCTGATTCTCCCTCCTCTACCTTCTGAGTGCTGGGATTATAGATCTGAGTCACCCCTCCTGGTTCCTGCAGGACTGGGGATGGAGCCCAGGGCTTCATGCATGCTAGGCAGTGAGCATTCCACCCAGTGAGCTAGCTCACCCCATCTCAGCCTTTCAAAGCACACTGTCTTAGCTATAACCTCTCTGATGGAACACATTTCCCCTGATGCATCCCGCAGAAGAATCTCATCTTTTCTAGCTTAGCTTGAAAGAAAGCTTAAGAAGTCTTCTATGCCCCCAAAGTCTCTGAAGGCTCCCAATTGGTCCCTATAGTTGATTTCCTAGGTATCACCATCCCTAGATATTTAATGGATTATTGGTAACTTTGGTTTATCAGTATGTGCAACACATATGCAGGTGAAAGACACTTGTGAATGACCCATCCTTCAGCATGCACTTCACACACACACACAGTACACACACTTGTGTTTTGTCTTTTTTATCTATGTGCATTAGTGTTCTGCCTGCATGTATGTGTGTGTCCTAAGTGCATGCCTGGTGTCCACAGTGGTCAGAAGGAGGTGTCAGAGCCCCCAGAACTAGAGTTATAGATGGTTGTGAACTCCATGATCAGACACTGTTGACCACAGAAAGACAGGGATAGAGCAGAGTGTACCTGGAAAGCAGAGCTATCCCAGGTCTTCTTCAACCTGATTGGGTGTCACTCCCAAGTCACTAGTCTTTATTTAGTGAAGGCTGGTGGAGGGGTGACCTGGTGTGGAGCAAACTCCTCCCAAGTGGCTTTCATTAGCGTTGCCTCACCTGCCATGCCAGGCTGTGTGTGCTTCTGTGACACTCCGCTGAGTGCGGGTGGGCGGAAGCTCAAGTTATTTTTGGTGAAGGTGTTGGACAAGTGCCACACAGCCTCAGCCTCGGAGTTCAGTGGCCTTTGATGAAAGTGTTGAGCCTATCGTTTGTTCTGGAAAAGTCCAGAAGCCTCTGAAGGAATAGAGGCTGGGGAGAAGCCTCAGTGTGTAAACAATTGCTGTGCAAGCATGAGAGCCCGAGTTCAAGTCACCAGAACCTGAAAAGGCAGGGAGTGGAAGTGTAGGCGTTTTTTGCTGGGAGGGTGTATACAGACTAGTAGACCCGGGGCTCACTAGCCAGCCAGCCTAGCCAATCAGAGGAATCCAGAAATCAGTGAGAGACCCTGTCCCAAAATAAATAAATAAATAAAATGAGGTAGAGGGCTAGGTAGATGCCGCAGAGGTTAAGAGCACTTATTGCTCTTACAGAGAGAACTGGGGTTCATTTTCCCATACTCGTAAGGCAGCTCACAAGTGCCTGTAACTCCAGTTTCAGGGCACCTGACTCCCTCTGAGGACCTCTGCAGGCTCCCACATTCATGTGTTGCACATAAACTCATGCATGCTAGCACTCATACTCATAAATTAAAATAAATAATAAATAAATCATCAAAAATAATCAGATGGAAAGCAACCGATGAAAACACCTAGCATTGACACCTATCATTAATGACAGTTCCAAACACAGGACATGAGTTGCCTATATGTTCTTGCTACATTGTATCTGCCCTGAAGCAGGCCACATATGTTCTTGCTACATTGTATCTGTCCTGAAGTAGGGCGTATGTGTTCTTGCTACATTGTATCTGTCCTGAAGCAGAGAGCCAGCTGACCTGGTGTTAATGCCTAGCTCTGAAATGTGACAGAAGTTTCTATTTCAGTGGCTGGAAATATGGTTCAGAGGTTAAGAGCACTGAGTGCTCTCCAGAGGTCCTGATTTCGATTCCCAGCAACCACACGGTGGCTCACAACCATCTGTAATGAGATCTGGTGCCCTCTTCTGACCTGCAGGCATACATGCAGACAGAACACAGTATACATAATAAACATATCTTCAAAAAAAAAGAAGTTTCTCTTTTAGTGAATGGTAGTTCTGCATCTTATCCATACGATGTCCCTGTGGGAGTCAGAGATCACCACTGCTGTCTGGATTTTCTCTGGAACCTGCCCCTTCCTTTTCAGTAAATACTTTGTGATTGCAGGCAGTGTGGGGGCTATAGCTTGCAGAATTGATTTATGTGATTTAAAGAAGTATGCCTTTTCAGAGTCTTGTCAATGACAGCTCATTACTCACACAGCTCTGACATTGAAAGCCTCCTTAAATTGTGTGCCCTAGAACCTCATTTGTGCCCCCTACTGCCAGATCTTGTGAATGGGCTCAGTAATTCTAACCAAAATGTCCTCCTATGAATGGCATGAGACTCAAGGGTGGCTGGCAGCACTGGAATCCATGAGGTGGTTCTAGGTCTAAATCTATCTCCACCTCACTTTCTCCTTTTGCTCTCTACTAGATTCTCATTTTGGAAAGTGCTAGAGACCTACTTGGAATTTTCTTGAGTCATCTGGGGTTACTGAATCAAGTTAGGAATTTTGAAACTTCTAGTTCAGTGGTTCTCAACCTGGGGGGTCAAACGACCCTTTTACAGGGGTCTTCTAAGATCATCCTGCATATCATATATTTATATTAAAATTTATAATCATAGCAAAATTACAGTTATAAAGTAACAACAAAAATAATTTTATGGTCTGGGGTCGCCACAGTGTGAGGAACTATATATTAAAGGGTCACAGCGTTAGGGAGGATGAGAAGCCTAGTTCAGTCACAGAGCCATGGTGTCTCCAAGCAGGACTCCTTTAGTGGGAGTGGCAGTATGCCTTCATGTTGGGGGGGGTTATACAGGACAAAAGTGACATGGTGTTTTAGAAATTACTGGCAAGCCCGGTCTTTACCAATGTGTGTTGTACTGGCACAGATAGACTGACAGAAACATGATGATGAGCTATTGAGATGGTCCCCAAAAGACTCTCGCTTGTGCTGAAGCTGAAGTGTCCAGACAGTTGATCAGTCACTGGCAGGCAACTGGATCATGAGAGCTCTGGTTCATCAATGATGGTTTTTGTCATTTATTATTATTGGCATTATTGGGAAGTGCTAGAAACTTTTGGATACTGAGCCTGGTTGGAGAAAGTGCATTCACTGGAGATGGCTGAGAGCTTGTCTTGGAGCCTTTGTTTCCTCTCTCTTCCTCTGATGTCTGAGGTGAGACACTTGGGCCTGCCATTTGACTCTGATGTTCTTTGTATTGTTACATCCCATAGACAATGAATTCAGAGTCCCAGCTGTCAGAGCCAGCAGACACAGCACACCTACCCACAGATATCTGTCAGAGTGAGGAAGAACTGCCAGAGACAGTGCACCTTCTTTTTCCCAAGAGTACCTATGGTCATGTGGAGCACACTGGACTACAGGTTGCAAGAGAAGGGTGTTGGCGACACTGTGGCCACATTCACCATGAGGCTGCTCATTCTCCATGCTCTCCTCACCTTTCCTGGGATCAGAGACTAGACTCAAGGATGAAACACCTGGACTGAAGAGTCAGAGGGACCCATGAGCCTAGTTGCTGGATGACCTCATGGGACTGTACCTGTGACTGCCCAGGACAACTTATCCAGCCAGGGTTGTTACCTGAGAAATAATTAAACTTTGATGTAGTATAGGCTATTACATTTGGAGGTCTCAGTTTTGCTCTAGTAGTGTAGTAGATCCCTCTGAGCCTGGCTGGGTGCAGTCTAGTTTAATCTGCTTCTCCTTAGCTCTTGGTTCTGCTCCTTCTGCATGCCCCCTCCCACAAGTGCTTCCCTAGGGTCTCATGATGGTGCCCTTAGCTTTTGGTGACTTTCCTTCCATATTCTGCATACCCAGCCAACAGGGTAGGAATCTTTGTCCCAGAGAGGACAACATGAGAAATGCATCCTGGAAACATGAATGAGAAGCAGGTTCTCCACCTGGGGACAAGAGAAGGAGATGGGGTTTCCTGGAAAAGGAAGCCTCACAGAGGAGTATGTGGTTTATTTATTTCAGTGTTAGCCTGTTTGATCAGTAGGAAGATTGGTGAAAATGGGTTTTTAAAATGCCTTTCTTTTAAAATCAGTTAGTATTATATGTGTATGCATTCATGTATATATGCATGTATATGGGTGTGCATACTATAACATATGGGAAGAGACCAGAGCACAACATGCATACCATGATGTGAGTATAGAGACCAGGGCACAGCATGCGTACCATGATAGACACGTGGAGACCAGGACACAGCATGCGTACCATGATAGACATGTGGAGACCAAAGCACAAGTGTGTGCGGTTGGCTCTGTTCATTCAACTTCACATGGATCCCAGGGACTGAACTCGGGTCTCCAGCATTGGTCAACAAGCCCTTTACCCTCTTAGCCACCTCGCCAGCCTCCCAAAAGCCTTTAGCAAAGAGGACTAAATGCTGTTGAGAACTTGAATCTGGATGCATTGCCAAAACACAGCGCACATGTCACCAGCTACTGAAGAGAGGAAGTCTCTGGTACCCAAGGGTCTTGACCGCAGCAGTGCCTGCTCTGGAAATGTACCCTGAGGCACAAAGATTTAGTTATGAGTGTGTGCACTGCCCTGGTGCTTGCTTCTTGTCCTTCTTAAGCCCCTTTAACTACCGTGTGTGGGCTGAAGGTGTGTGTTTGACCTGCAGATAGAATGTGTTTGAGCTCTTCTTTCTGGAAACCTCTCATAGATGACTCCGCTCTTTGCTGTAGAATGTTCTTGAAGTCCTCTGGCAAAACAAAGCCAAGAGAAAGTCATTGTGGCAATCCGCTAGAAACAAAGGCTAAAATGGGTACAGAAGAGCTCACCTGTTTGCTGAGGAAGCAAGTGTGATGTGAACCAGGAATGGGAAGTGGGGAAAGGGGGTAGAGACATCAGACTCTCGGTCCTGGTGGAGGTGGCCATCAACGGATGCCAGAGATGTTATAGAACAGATTAATAAGTCTACAATTATCCACAGAGGAAAGTCCTGTGAGGGTGTGTGGAACAGACGGGATAGCTTTGGGAGGTGGGAAATGGCGAAACTCTGGGCTGAGATGGAGAGAGGTATACAAGCAACAATAGACAAGGTGGGGCAGGCACAGAATAATCTGCCACCTAGGAAGGCATGGGCACAGTGGAGCCAGAAGGAAGGTGAGGTTAGGATGTAGAGAACAGGAGAAGGAGGATCCATGGTGAAGCCAGAGCTGGAAAGTGGGTTTTGTGTGTATCAACCAACACGCCATGGGCTATCTGTCTTGCTGGTTTATACAGAGCAACGAACAGGAACTGTTTATGCTAAAATATTAGCAATGGTTATTAGTTGCTGCCAAGAACACTAGAGCTTTTCATTTTCTCCTGTGTTTTCTTTACCAGTGTGTCCCAAAGGCCATTTACCAACCCCAAATGACTTCCCTTCTGCATGGGTGGTTGTCAAGTCTTAAGTTTCATATCTAGGGACACAAAGCAAGCACACACCTAATTAATGGGAGGACAGAGAGAAACAGGCTTGTGACCACAAGTGCTCCCAGATAGCTTCTGGGCTGTGTTTTGGGGTGTTTGTTTGTTTGTTTTGGTGAGGAGAGCCTTCCTTTCTGTAGATCATGGCAAAGCTGCCTTGAGAAAAATCTAGGCCAGTACAGAAGAAATAAATAGCAGGGAGAACCCAGTCGGCAGCAAAGGCTTGCTGCCCCGCTGACATTCCTCATGCTGCAGCATACAGCCAGAGGTTGTTGCAAGATTAGAAGTCAAACTTGCCAAGACATTGCCTGGATGATCCCCCCACTAGCAAGTTACTATGGACAGGCCATTGGTTCTTGCTACCTCATAACCTGGTACAGTAACAGACCAACGTACTTGAAGCAGTATACCAGGGGAGTGAGGACCAGGCTCCACTCAAGGCCCTCTGCCAGTATTCCTGAGTCCTCACACTAGCTAGGTGCCCTGGGGTGGGATCCACATTCCCCCCACACAAAGGCTTGTCCAGTGACACCAAGTCTGCATCTGAGGAGGGCTAGCAATTAAGAATAAGCATTTCAAAGTCACTTCAAAAATACCATGAAATTCTGTCTGCAAGGGTTTTCTTTTCAAAATTTTATTTCTGTGTTAATCAATTTTAGAGACGGAAAAATAAACAGCTACATTTATAATAATAATAATACAGACCCACTGTCCGTTTCAGGCACCAATTTTGTGAATCCAAGGCTATAGCTAGCAATATACACATCAATTCCATTTTTATCACAAACATGGGAGGAAATCAGGCTTTCTGGGGTACACCCTCTGGTTGGTTATCTGTTGCAAAGGAAGATGGGATGTGGTGTAGAGAGTGGATCAAGGCAGTCAGAGAAGAATCGTGAGAAGCTAGGAAGGTCCTGGGTTTCATATCAGCCTTCAGCAGAATGATTTCATCTTGCTTTTGAATGCCTGGGGATAAATTAGGGGCCTCCCACACTCTGGGCATGTGCCCATTTTGTGTTTTTCGCTTTGAGAGAGATTCTAAGTTATCTATACTCTTGCAACTTATTTCGTAGTTCAGGCTGACCTTGAACTAGGGTTTTCCTGCTATCAAGCTTGACATCAGAATGTCCTGAGCTTGACACGTCTGAAAACAACTTCTGTCTTCTAAACATCATCCCTTAGGAGTCTGCTCTGTTACGTCCCACCCAGCAGAGTCTCAAATCAAAGGTATTTATTGCTGGGTCTCATGGTTCCAAGACACTAAGATTCTTAATACCCAACCCTGTTTCACACACAGGAGATAATACAGCAGATTAGACACTTCTTTGTATCAAGTAGCAATCAGATGTTTTAAAACGTAGCTTTATGATGGGCATAGCCAGTATACACATATAAAGTATAAAATTTTGTTAATTTTGACCTAATTATAGGCTGGTAAATTATTGACATAAAGAAAATAACAAGCTCACCCACCCCCCTCTGTCTGAAGCCTTGCCTTTGTCTCACTCAGAACTCCGGTCTCTAGCAGCCGGTCTGTCTTGCGTGTCTGTAAGTTACTTGTGAGTGTTCTAGTTTTTTACACAGATAGAATCTAATGGAAACATTCCATCTTGTCTAGGTCTGTTCAGTATATCTGAACATTCTGATGCTGGCCCATAGCGCTGTGTAGTAAAAGTTCCTTTTTAATGGTGTAGTAGTATTCCGGTGAATGGCTACACCACAATGTGCTCACTGTTCTTCCTATTAATGGAAGTTCAGGTTATTTCTACTTTGAGATATGATAAATTGTTCTTTCCCTCTGTTTTATTGATTTCTACTCTTCCTTTCTTCAGCTTACCCCTGTGTGTTTTCTCTCTGTGTGGGTCCCCTCCTCTCCCTCCCTCCCTCTCTTCTCTGTCCCACTGTCTCTCTGTCCCTTTTCCTCCCTCTCCTCTCCTCCTTCTTTCCCTCTCTCAACGTGGAAGTTAAGCTGCCTGTAGATATTCCTTTCTGTCTGCTTTTAGAGGGTTTTCTAAATCAATTCTATGTGTATAGGTATTTTGCCTGCATGCACTGGGTACCTGTAGTGCCAACAGAGGCCAGAAAAGGGCATCGGATCCCCATGGAACTGGGGTTACAAGTGATTGTGAGCTTCCACGTGGATGCTGGGAATCAGACCCAAGGCCTCTGGAAGAGCAGTCAGTGTACATGAACTCCTGAGCCATCTCTCCAGCCCTGTTTCTTCTCTTTTGATATTAGCTTGCAGCATTTTATATTTCCCTGTAATTACTGCTGGACTGCAGTGGTATCCAATCTGCTTGAAATGTTGCATTTTCTCATGTTAAATTGAAAATGCTTTCTGTTTCCATTTATTCTTTGAACCTTAAATGAGGCACAGACATTACATGGTTTGAGGATTTTCCAGGTATCTTTCTGCTATTGGTTTCTTCTTTAATACCATTACTGTTGAGAATATTTTGTATCTTTGAGTACATTTTCTTTACTAAGACCTATTTTCTGGCACAAAAGACAGTCTTGCCTTGATAGAAATGTATATGGCTTTGAGAAGAATGTCCCTTCTGCTGTTATTGGAGACAGACTTCTAAAATATGAGGCCAGGTCAATGTTTCTCTGTCTGCTTGCTGTATTGACTATTGGAGGAAGAGTACTGAAGTTCCAGGCTCTCACTGTGCAATTGTCTGGGGTTTTTCCCTTGATATTTCTGTTCTGTGTGTGCTTGATAATGCTGTTACTGGCTAGATAAACATTCTCAGATGGTCTTAATGTGATGTGATTCCTCATGTGCTTGCCTTTAGGTCTATTACCCTGGTTCCCTATGTTTCATTCATTTTTCTCTTTTCTTTCTCTCGTTTTTATTACTTTAATGTATTTATGATCCTTTTATTTTCTCTGATGACTTCTCAGCTATAAATATTCATCTTCTTATTTTAGTGGTTGCTGTTCTCCTTTTAGTTGAGAACAAATATATCCCCATAAGGCTTCTGATGTGTGCCTCTGACATATGTCGCAGCCTCTGGCTACAGGGAAGGGGATGGAGAACTGATTATTTGGCTGTATTTTGCCTCTGTAATTAAAAAGCAAAAACTATATTAGGTGTTGGTTTTGGTGAGGCTGGGGGTGTAGCTCACTTGATCGAGTGCTGGCTCAGCATGCACGAAGCTCTAGGTCTGGCCCTCAGTTCCCCATAAACCAGATGCTATAGTGTATTTCCATGATCTAAACACTTAGGAGGGAGAGAGAAGAGGCTCGAGAGCTCAAGACCATCCTCTGTATGTGGTGTGTGCAAGACCAGTTCGAACCTTGTTTGTTAGAACAAGGGGGGGTGGAGGGAAAGAAGAAAGAAGAGACAAGGAGAGAGGGAGGGAGGGAGGGAGGAAGGGAGGGAAAACAATTTAGACAGTAGTCAGTTTCTTTAAATACACATCCTCTGCCGCCATCCAGCTACTCACACAACTCAGAAAGTGCGGGAAGCATCCAGATATTTGCATCCAGATGTTTGCCTTCCTCTACATCGCTGCCATCAAATTTGCCATTGAGTGTTCATCTACAGTCCTCAGAGATTCCTTAGATGCCTGCCCCCGGCCTCTATGCTTCCAGTTCCATCCACTTGAGCACCATGTCTGCGTCTCTTAGTTGAGGTAATGATGAGAGGGTCACTCACCTGACCAACGAGAAGTCCACTCACCATGGACACTCTAGCGGTCTGTCTTTTTAGCAGTCAGTCTAATACCTCCTGGTTCTCTCTAAAACAACCCATTTAAACTACTTCGTCACAGTGATAACGAGACAGCCGATGAAGGCCCTTGCTTTGGCCTGCATCCACAGCAGGCAGCACAAGGCTTCCCCAGGATATCTCCTTCTGCTCCACTATGCAGACCTATCTGTAGTACTGAGGTCACCTGACCCTTCTCCATAGCAGGCCTGTGACAGGTACACTACTGTGTGCAGGGTTGGCTTTGTGACACCTTCCAGCCGCCACACTGTAGGATCTGCAGTGTAGGCACAGCAGCGAACCCCCTCCTGAGGGGGCTGCAGCCAGATGGGAAAGCCTTGCTGCAATCAGCTGGTTTCTACCAGGACCGCTTTTGTTCAGCCTCTCCTCCTTCTCCCCCCATCTTTTTTTACTTCATTTTGCCAGATTT
>LOJH01032327.1:0-13689 GCA_001685095.1 Ellobius talpinus
AAGTCTAGCACATTGCTTTGAGGCAGGACCAAGGCCCTCCCCACTATATCTAGGATGAGCAAGGTATCCCTCCAAAGGGAAAGAGCTCCAAAAAGACAGTTCAAGCAGTAGGAATAAATCCTGGTCTCGCTGCCAGTGGCCCATAGTCTGCCCCAGCTGTACAATTGCTGCCCAAATTCAGATGGCCTAGTTTGATCCCATGCCGGTTCCCTCACTGTCAGGCCAGAGTTGGTGGGCTCTCATTAGCTCATGCAAGCTGTTTCAGTGGGTGTCCCCATCATGGTATTGATGTCTTTGCTCATATTCTCACTCCTCACACTCTTCGACTGGTCTTTGGGCATTCAGCCCAGTGCCCCACTGTGGATTTCTGCATCTGCTTCAATCAGTTGATAGATGAAGGGTCTATGGTGACATTTAACATAGTCATCAACCTGACTACTGGGCTAGGCCAGTTCAGGAACTTTCTCCATTATTGCTTAGGGTCTTAGCTAGGGTCTAGTGGATTGCTGAGAATTTCTCTAGTGCCAGGTTTCTTGCTAGCCCCATAATGGTTCCCTCAATCAAGATATCTCTTTCCTTGTTCTCTGCCTCTGTTCTTTCCCCCATCTCGACCATTCCATTCCCCAAGTTCTCCTCCCCACTCCTTTTTTTCCCCTCCTCCTCCTCTTCTGCCCTCCCTTCTCTCCCCACTCCCAATGTTCCCAATTTTCTCAGGAGATTTTATCTACTTTTTTCAACATTTATTATTTTTTGTATATGGGTGTTTGCACATGTATCTGTATTATTGTGGAGGACAGAAGAGGACACTGAATCTCCTGGAAATAGAGTTACAGGTGATTGTGAGTCACCTTACATCATGGACGCTAGAAATCAAAACTGGGATTTCTAGAAAGGCAGTCAGTACTCTTAATGCCTGAGTCATCTCCCCACCATTAATACAGATGGGTAGCAAAGTATTGGAGCAACCTTTATTACAGCAGAAAATTTAGAGAGTATTAAGGAGGCACCAAACCTGACTGAGTGCTCTAGGCAAGACTAAAAAACGAGGCTGAGGGGAGATATGGCACCAATGTCCAAATGCTAAAGAACCAAAGCTCAGCAGACCCCAGATCCTCTTCCCAGTTGGGCCAACATGGACCTCTCTTGTCTGAAAAGTGGAATGATAGGGATCCACTTTGCCTTATGATGATTGGGAGCAAGGGTGACAGGATAGAATTCCTGGCATGGATGTTGTCATTTAAATCGTAGTTGTCCTGTGGTTTTATCAGGCTTTTTGAACAAGCAGTTCCAGAGCCAATTCCAAGAGCCGTTTGGGGGGTCATTAACCATGGGTCCCTCACGAGTAGGTTGGTGCTGATGGACGTAGAAAAACAGAGAAACAGAAGAGGCAAGAACGATGGTGAACTGAACACAGCTCAGATTTTTGCCAAGAAAATCATGTGTCGCATCCTAGATTCCCTCCTTCTTACCAAGCCCCTTCCATCCTTCCTCCTTAGAAATGTTGCTGGATGCAGTTATGTGACCCTGCAAGGCACTGAGCTATCAATCCTAACTTCACACTCTGTCTTTTCTAAGATGTGCAATAAAGGCAACAAGCCAGGAATTACACCTCGTTATGTTTTATTTATTGCTCTTTGTGACCGACAGCAAGGAGTGTTGTACACATTTCACGCTGGCGTAAATATTCGTACAGGGTTGCCTAGACAACAGTGAAATGTTCGTAAATATTCATACAGGGTTGCCTAGACAAGAGTGAAATGTTTTGAAGATAATTTTTTAAATATTTGTTTGTTTAAAGTTGGAATTTCTGCAATTCCTTTTCTCCATTTTTTTTTGATTTTGTTTTGTTTTGCAACAGGATTTCGTGTGGTCCAGATTGGCCTCTGGGCCCTGTTTAGCTGGGGCTGGCTGTGTTTCCCAAGTATTGTGTTTTAATGGCACACTGACACTCTGTCACAGTCACTCGTGATAGCAACCAGGAGAAATAATCATTTCCCAGGATACATTCTTTCTAAGGCTCTCTGTGCCAAAGGAGTGTTTATTTCAGATAATAATGGTAAATATATTTTTTGCTACTCTAACAAGTTAATTAATTGCTCAAAGTTGCTTTTCTCTGGCTGGGCTGACGTGTTCATGTGCTATTTAATTATACAGTTAATCTATTTCTGTGGTTTTACAGAGGAGTTATATAAGACCATGGCTATAAAAACCAAAACAGAATCTGAACAATAAGAGATACCAGAATAATTTATAATACAAAATACATAGCAGTAAGTTCATCATGTACCCAGAATGCCCTTTAAAAGGTTTATAGAGTCAATATCCGTGGTTTTGCTTCCACTTGAAAGTGCCTTAGAAGGGGCTGCAGCAATGACTTTGTGGTTAGGAACTGGTTGCTTCTCTTGCAAAAAGACCTAAGTTTTCTTTCCAGTGTCCACATCAGGGCAGCTCAAAACTGTCTGTAACTACATCTCCACAGGATCTGATACTCTCTTCTGGCACCCACGGGTACCCACGCACACACATTCACGCACACAAGTAACGTAACTCAGAAGTCAGTAGCTTGTGATGCATAGTTAAGAGATGAGACAATGGTGGGTACTAGAAAAAACCTGGCATGGGCTCTACCACAGCTCATACTGTGCGACACATGGCACATAAAAACAGTTAGTGTGTGACCCACATGGATGTTACAGTTGTAGTATCTCACAACTGCATTTAAGGGAAAAAACAAACAAACAAATGAATAACTTAGGGACCAAAATGCAAGCAGACAAGCCTGTAATATAGTTATAACTGGGCAAGTTACAGCTCAAACAAATCATGCTAGGTAATGCCTTTCCAACCATGAGGACTTTTTGTCTTCCTTGTCTATAATAATCAGCCAGCATATTCAGAAACCATAGGATTCAAGGAAGTTCGAAAAGCAATCCATGGTCATCATTCATTGAATTGGCTGTCGGAGGACTGGGTGACGGGAAGAGACCTTTGTCTTTAAACTGCAGTCACAGGCATAGAAACTGGGCCTCACACGTGTGAAGTCAGTGTTCTACCACAGAGAGGTAGCTAACAATGATGCTGGAGACAGGGTCTTGATGAGTTTCCCATGGCTACATCTCACTACAGATTCATGGGATTCACTCTGTAGCCCAGGCAGGCGTTGAACCTGCAGTTCTCCTGCTTAACTCTCCTGAGTTCTGGGACAGCTGGTGTCACCAGGCCCAGCCTAGCCACCCTCTTTTTGGTGCTGCACACATGAAAGTAATGAGATGAAAATGAAGTGAGAATTAACGATGATAATAACTAATGCTATGCATTAAATGCCTGTGTGCTCTGCCAAGGTGAGTGACTTGCATTAGTGTGAGTTCTCTCGTGTCCCCTCTATCCTCGGTTCCCTGCAACATGACTGTTCAGAGCATGAGTCTGTCTCCCGTTCCTTTCATCCTGCCTGTTTTGAGATTGGCTTTAACCAATCTCAAAGCAGGCAGCAGAAGCAAAACTACATCAACTTCCTTTTGGTTTATGGAGGTCAGGGGTATCCATACATTCTTTGTTTGATCTCTTATACATCATGAATAAATAATACAGAAACAAGTGGATGTGTTAGCAATGTGACTCTATCTAGCAGACAGCCCCAAACATGGCATATGAGTAATATGGCTAATAAGAAAAGACCCTGAGGACCCTTGCTGAAGTCACCCAGCCTGCTCCAGAACATCAGACCTACAGAGTGACAAACTGGGCATGAGCTTTGAGAGGATATAGATGAGTGGCCCTTCTTGGTGTTTTTTCCTTTAGGAATAAACATCAGATATGTCTACTCTCTCACGAAGTCATAAATCAACACAGAGGTTAATTACGATCACCCTTGCATCAAACAAGCAAACACTGCTGGACTCACAACAATGGGTGGCATCTATATTTAGTACCATGTGTCCTGAATCTTAAGTCCAGGTCTTGTCCTGCTTGGAAGAGAATGGTCAAACAATTGCTTGGTCATGGTCAATGTCCTCCAAAGAGGCAGACTTCACAAGGAGACAAGTGCAGGGTGGCACACACAGCTGTCATCTGAAACATTAGCTGACCTGATACTTAATGTTGGAGGCCAGAAAAACAAGTGTCCTGATACTGCCTGTGGTGGTTGAGATGTGAATGACCTCCGTTGTCTCAGATATGTGAATACTTGGTCCTCGGCTAGTGGAATTTGGGGGCAATGATTAGGATATGTGGCCTTGCTGGAGGAGCTGTATTGCCAGGGCAGCTTGGAGTTTTTAAAAGCCCATACCATTCCCAACAAGCTCTCTCTGACTCATGCTTGTGGACCAAGAAGTGAGCTCTTGGATTCTTCTCAGGTCACCATTCCTACTGACTGCCATGTTTTACTGTCACAATGGTATGGACTGTTATCCCTTGGGAATTTTAATCCTCAAATAAGCCCTTCCTTCCATAAGATGTCATTGTCATTGTGGGATATCATGGTGATAGAAAGCAACAGTAGAATCCCTGAATCTGAAGGCCTAAGAGCCAAGGAAACTCATTATTCAAATACAGCTGAGAACAGAAGACAGGAAATGTTGCCCTAGCTCAAGCAGGAGAGAAGGGAAAGGGAGTGAATTCCTCCTTCCACCGTCTTTGGTTCCATGCTTGCCTCAGATGGGTTGGACCATCCTCACAGACATTTGGGAAGAACCAGCTCATTAACTGAATCCCCACATTTGAGTGCCAATCTCTTCCCAGACACCTCCATTGATACACCTAGACATATTTAATTTGTGTATCGCTAAGTCCTATTGCCTTAACGGAAAACATTAAACATGAGATCAGGAAGGGATGGCCTCAAACCATAACTCATTGCCAGTCAACAGTTTTGACCTCTGAATCAAGACAAGTCTTAAGTGAATGTTGATGCCAGTGAAGGCAGTATCACACCAAACGCATGGCAGTGGGTCAGGTTCACACTGTGAGAGGTGGATGCAAACCCAGCAAAGAGCTGAAAGCCGCATACTTATCCCACACAGGCCTGTGTCTGCAACCTGCTGAGCTCAGTGATTGTCCTGAAATGTTGTTCATTTAGAAATATCCTAAGATTTCAGGAACATCTTTACTCTGATTCATCCAGGGATGTATTCTCATCCTGAGAATACAGACTAAGCAGAAACCTGGATCAGATGCTATCTATGCATGTACCAAAGTGAGGGGAACACAGATCTAGAGGGAAATGAATCCAAAGGTCCAGGAAAATGTTAGTCTAACCCACCACAGTGAAAAGATACATGGATCCCCATTTCTTCAGACACCCTTTTGAGACCAGCTACAAATCAGAACAACTGGTCTATAGCTCTGGTCCTTGTTCTGTTATAAGCCGGAGTCAGGAGATCAAAGATCAAACAGGCTCCAGAGTGGCTCACCCAAAGTACCAGAATGTGATTAGTGCAAAGTGACTTTGGCCATGGAATCTGGCCTCAGTGTCAGGTTCTTTTCCACTGCCTCCAACTCATACAAGGACAGGTTTCCTCCAGAAAAACTTCTCTCTAGAGAACCAGGCTTGGCCAACAGTGGAAAAACATGGTGTGTAATGCTATGTTCCTAATGCCCTGGAAAGGGAAGGCATCTGTGAGAAGACTTAGACGCGTTTGTTTTAGACGATACTATCTGGCTCAGAACTTTATGAAGCTTATTTTATTTCTCTGTTAAAACTCCCAGCACCTCATCACTGACAGATACAGAAGTACATTTTTCAAATAAAAAATAAAATAAAAATTTGATCAATATTTGACTTCCAGTTATATTACTAGAGTTAATGCACAGCAAACAATAATTTTGTCTTTTGCTGCTCCCTGCTTTGAGGAGATCAGGTGCACTCCTTGTTAGCTGAAATGGTCAGAATACCTTTCTGCGAGTCACCACTGCTGACACTCAGGTCAGCCTCTCATGAATTATCCTTGCAACTTCAAGGCCCAAGGTAGGGCTGGTTCCTTTCAGTTCTTCTCACAAGCAGACGCACAGTTATTTCCTAATAGTCTGTGCTCTTAGTCTGTCAGTTACAGTCAGTACAGCTCCAGGGAAGCCATCCATTGATACGGAAATTGAAACAAACCCCAAATAAGGTGGATGTTTGTTTTCAGAGTGCTTATTTATAGTGCGGCCAATTTGCACCAGGTCTACTACTGCCCCCATCAACCCACGGCCATGGCTGAAAGTTTGTAGTAACTGTGTGTATTGATAAGCACAGGATAGGGGCTCATACTAAGTCTTCAAATGACATCTGGTGACAGGTTTCTGTCTGGTATTTTCACCATGCTTGGTGTGGGACTTTCAGAAGCAGCTGTCCGGTTTGCAGGATTGCACCATGGTTTTGTGAATTGCTACATATCTGTTGACATGGTGACCCACACGAGTGGAGAGTAGGTCTTCGTTGGCCTCTTGTTAACCCCCTCATCCTTACACCCATTCACCAAATCTTCACGGAGAAGCAACCAAATGTTATTGGATTCTTTGTTATGGCTTGCTGGTGAGCTTCGGGAAAGTTCGCCAGGGGAAAGCGATGGCCGTTTGCAGTTCTAAACTGTGTGGATATCAGAGCTGACCCTCGCTCTGTGGGTTTTAATTTGTTTTGACACTCGAGGTCACATCAGCAAGTACCTGAGAGAGCTTCTTTTTGTAAGAGTTTGCCGTTCGCCCATGTACTCCCCAGCAAGAAGAACCTAGGGGGAAAAAAAACTCCTTTCAGCTGGGCGTCTCCGGCGTGCTGACATATGGCAGGAGGAAGCGCTCTGTCACTTTGATCATCGGCTTGTCAGCTCAGAGCGCTGTGTTGATTCTGTCACTGCTGTCACCATGCTTCCACACTATCTTGTGCTCTTCCCTCTCATTCAAGCCTACCGTTCAGCCTGTCATCGGGTCCTGTCATTTTGCCTTTGAACTGTCTTTCAGTCCCCGCGTGTCTCTTCCCTCTGTGGTCACAGATATGGAGGCTTGCAGTGGCTGGACGATTGTCCTCATGGTGCTCTGTGATTGCAGCCCGACTTCTACATTCACGCCAGTCCAGACTCTCAGGGCTCCTCATGCCTGTTCTCATTTCTGCCACCCAGAACCACATACTCTGCCAAAAGTGATCTCTATTGGTATCTTAGTCCTTGTATACCAGGATCTTGCTTTTCTGACGCCGCAAGCCACACTCAAAGGCAGCCTGCTCACCTCTCTTGCATTTCTTGCACTCAAAGGCAATGTGCTCACCTCTGCTGCATTTCTTGCACTCAAAGGCAGCCTGCTCACCTCTGCTGCATTTCTTGCACTCAAAGGCAGCATGCTCACCTCTCTTGCATTTCTTGCACTCAAAGGCAGCCTGCTCACCTCTGCTGCATTTCTTGCACTCAAAGGCAGYATGCTCTTTTGTTCTGCTTTCTCACCACCTCCAGATTTTCTTTGTCTTCCCTGTGTGACAGAAGCTTATGAGTGCTTGGAGACTGAAGCATGCCACATTCCTCCCCATGTCTATGAACAGAGCTGTGTGGGATCCCAGCACTCTACCTTGGTGGCATGCTTACCTTCCACAGGCCATGTTACATGATCTTGGGAATGCTTCCTTACAGAATTGTGTCCTTCATTCAAAATAGGCCTTCGATTCCCAGAATATTCTCCTTCCAAATACATCAGGATGTTTAGTACATTTCCCCATTTATAAATGCTTACCACTGGAAGAGAATAGAAGTGCTTTGTTTTATGTTGTGGGACTGTGATAATGATTGCAATAGTCAGCATGCATGACCTCAGATGAAAGCTGCTTTCTTCCATGCAAAGTTGGACTCTACTTAAGTCTCTAAAGCTGTCTAGGGGTGGAAACCATGTTTTGTGATTTGATTTATTGGTAGCAATTAGCTGTGTGAAGGAACCCTGGCGTCTGGAGAATTGAATGCTGACTTTGGGTTTGTCATCTATAAATGTATTGTGTTGAGATATGTTCCCTCCAATCCTGCTTTCTCTAGGACTCTTATCATGAAGGGATGTTGGATTTTGGTCAAGGGACCTTTCTCTGTCTACTGAGAAAATCATATGATTTTTGTCTTTAAGTCCATGTATATGATTTATTATTGCTTACTGATTTCTTTGTATTGAACCATCCCTGCATCTCTGGGATAAAGCCATTATAACAATGAAAAATGATCTTTATGATGCTGCATGTCTTTGTTTTATCAAGTGTATTGTTGAGAATACTTGCATCTGTATTCCTCAAGGATATTCGCTATAGTTTTCTGTGCTGTGCCTCTCTCTGGTTTTATTATTAGAGTAATTCACCCTCTGTAGAAAGAGTTGGGAAGTTTCTCTTCCATATCTATGTGTAGAATATTAAGAGGTAGTGAGTGGCTATTAGAACAGTGGCACCTGCTTGCTGGCAGCTCCCATTAGTTTAGAGTACTGCTCTCCTTTCTTTTGTTATAAGGTAGCCTCTGTCATGGAGGGTGAAGCATATTTCTTGTAGACAGCAAAAATGTGGTCTCTGATTTCTGATCCAGTTAGCTAACATGTGTCTGTTGGTTGGAAAATTGATATCATTAACATTCTATTGATTGTTGAAATTTCACAGTCCTGTTTGGTATACAGTCTCTTTAGCATCATTTCTTTCTCTGCACAACTTCTTGGGTGCACTTACCCTTCTCTTCAGTCTAGAGTGTTCCTTCTAGAATTTTTTGTAATTCTGGCTTGGTGTCCATAAATTTCTGTTAGCCTGTTTTTATCACAGAACAATGGTTCTCTAACCAATCATTATGATGTATAGTTTTCCATGGCAAAGCAGTCTGGGCAGGCATCTGTGTTCTTTCAGAATTTGAAAACTCTATGCTCCTCTGGATCCTAAAGCTTCCATTTAATAATTGGGAATTATACTGATGGGACTACACTTATTTGTGACTTGGGCTTCCCTCTTGCTGTTGTCAATACTATCCTTGTTTTATTATATTTAGTGTTTTAACTGTGATGTTTCATAAGGAGTTTATATTCTGGTATTACTACTTGGCGTTCTATGTAATGTTTGTACCACAATGAGTATATGTTTATATGTAATGCTTACACCTCATCTCTTTCCCTAGATTTGGGGTGTTTTTTTCTATGTCTCCATTGCCTGTTCATTCTTTGCCTTAGACTTAAACTCTTCTTCCAAGTCCATAATTTATAGATTCTATCTTTTTAGGGTATCTTATTTTTTCTGCGTGTTCCATTCAGGAGGATATTTTTAAATTTATCATTGTCTTTGAATGACATAGCTTCAGGAGACGATACTCTGTCTTTTACGTAATCTATTTTGTTGGTAAGGCTTTCCACTGAGTCTTTCAATATATCACATTTAAACTTATTTTCAGTTTGAGTTTCTTTCAATATTTCTCTCTCTTTCCTTATCAAATTCATTTCTATATCCTGAATTATTCCTGTTATTTATTCAGCCATCTATTTGTATTTTCCTGGGCTTCAGTTTATTCTTGTCTTCTCTGATTTCATTCAGATGTTATTTCCTGCCTTCTTTGATTTTTTTTTAATTCTTCAAACATGTTTATAACTGTTCTTTTGAAATCAATGCCATTCAAAGTTGATCCACCTTGGAGACAATTACTACTTGGTTTGTGATCTTTAGTAGTTACATATTGTCTTTTATTCGGGTATCTAGAATTGGGCTGTTGGTTATGTCTTTTGATATGAATTTTTAAGCTATCATATCAGAATCATCAGGCGTGGTGGCAGGCTGTCCCAAAGTGTTGGAGCTGGGGAACAGATCTCTCACCAGGACCCCATGAATAACTAAAGAGTCTGTAACTGGGGCAGTGGGGTGGGCAGTTTGGGGATAGTGTGAGGAAGGAAACTAAAGCAAGCAGTCTCTTGCCTTTCGCTGTGGGAAGCACCCTCGCGTCCTAAGTCAAAGTTGGCTGAGGAGGTCCCCTGTCATAGAGCTGAGGGCATGAACAGAACCCCTGGGTCAGGAAAGCAGAGGGAGGGTGATAATGAGTTTGCTCTCCTGCTCTGAGCAGTCTGTAGGCTGAGTACCAGTGACAAAATTTGCAGCAGGTCTCTCCAGGGACCCTGGTAAAGGATGGCAGGGTGGGGCAGCCTGGGGAGGAGGAAGGAGAGTAGCCTCGCCAACAGAAGGTCCTAGGAGAGCCAGCGAGGCTTTTCGTTTATGTTCTAGATCTGTCAAATCAAAGGAAACTCTAGTATGTTTTATTTCTATTATTCTATGTGATGGGTGTGGGTTTAAAGCTACACTAGGGAGCACAGATGTCAACATTTAGAAATTGTTCCTAACTCAGCAGGTTCACAAATCCCTAGATGTGTATCCAGATTATGCTGGTGGTACACAGACTGTTTGCTGCAGTGATGATGAGGTCTTTTAAAGGCTACGAATCTGGCTCGTGTAATTATGTTTTCTCATAATATTAGAGCCTTGCACATGATAAATACAAAATTGATGTGTTCTGAGTGAAAGGCAAAATTGTAACAGCTAAGAGCAAAACTTTGCAGGGGCTGAGAGAAGGCAATGTCAGCACAGAACGAATCATAGGGCACCCTGGAGAAGTCATGGTTCCAAGCACTTTGTGGTGCGACTATTTTTTTCTTTATACTTAACTGATGCCAAGTGCCCACATCACAGGTGTGTCTGTTTCTTTGCCACTGATATAGAAAGCAGAGGCCAATGCAGTATACTATGGGCCAGCTCTAACCAAGGCCTCGTTTGTTTTCCTTAGGGTTTTACTGACCATTATCACTATTCCTATATCAGATATTATTTGCAGCTGCTTCCTTCAGCAATGATCTAATTGGACACTTGTAACAATGATTTTATGCCCCATGGAGCTGAAAATACTTATTATTAATCACTTCAAGAAAATAATCTTCAAGTCTCGGTCAAGCAATCTCTCATACCTGTAGATTCAGTAAATGATGGATGAGATAAAACAATTAATGAGTCAGAGAAAACTTAGCAGATACTGTACTACCCCTGTCCCAGGTGTCTTTTGTGTCTAGAAACACTCCGAAATGCCGAGGGAGATGTTATCCTGTCCTGATGTATAAAGGCCAGGGCTATGGAAGAGAATTTAACCTGTACTGTAGATTGATTTGTATAAACCTCTCACAATGTCCTAGTGCCCTAATGATTAGCCTGGAGGAAATGATTAATTACCTTCTTTCAATAAAATTCTCTTAACTGAAAGTGCCTGTTTCTGTTAGACTAAAGGGGGATGAGCCCATAGAGGAGATGGTTGGGCTTATATATCCCTGACCTCCCAGCTTGAGGAGGATGGAGAAATCCTGACTTTTCACTGCAGATCCTACACAACCATGAGGAGTCCGTTCTCTGATATCTCTGATAGACATAGAAGAGGAAGCTTTTATGGCTTCTGGTTTGGGTGGAAATCATCGAGGTTTGGACTATAGTGTCGAGGTTGAGACAGAAAGGATCTTCAGAACCCTAGACCACAAAGCTGAGGGCCTGTGGAGCCACACACAGCAGTCCTGATTACATACCAGAGCTCCTGCCTGAAATAATTGGAGTGTGATATCTCCGAGAAGGCCTGGCTGTCTGCCTCGTCAAGTTGATAGGAGCTTATTGCGTTGAGATTTGGAGGACAACTGAGAATGTATCAGGTCTTACTTACTGTTTGGTGATGCCAGAGATTCACTGGATCCAATATCTGTTAAACCTCAAAAGAGATGGAGATTGCAGTTTAATTTTTCAGTAAAAACCAGAAGGAATTTGTGATATGACAAAAAAAACATCTTTGGGGATTTAATACTAATTGATTTCATTTTGAATCCACCGAATTGCCAAGTCAAAAAAACTCCTGCGTCTAACTAACTCAGGAACCATTAATCAAAAGGAGAGAGAGAGAGAGAGAGAGAGAGAGAGAGAGGAATAAAGAAAGGGAAGAGGGGAGGGATCACAAAGTATACTGAGTCTTGCTCCAACTTCCCTGAGGTTCAGACCTCAGGTATCAGCAAGAGATACGAGGTGGGAATGTCATACGTCATATGTCACTCAGTGTCCAGCTGTGACCATGCTTTCTTCTCTCCAGTGAGTAGAGACCTCTCTGTCCTCACCCGTGTCTCATCCGTTGTCACTCTGTTCAGAGAAAGAGACATAGACCTAACACCTTTTATTCCTTGAAGGAGCACAGTTCCCACTGTGGTAAATAGTGGCACCAGATTGGGAGAAGCCGCAGCCACTGTAGCTGGCAGGGCAGATCCGCACTAGAAAGTTAGAAACCCAGACACTCTGTGTCTGGTGCCAGTCAGCCTTGGTTACCAGGGAAACACTAGGAAGGTCCACTGTGTCACTCAGATATGACCAACATTTGAGAGAAGGAAAAGACAGGCAAATATGTGGGGAGCTGTGAAGGCTGCAGACTAAACAGGGAGGGAAAGAAGGGAGAGACCAAAGAGGAGAGGTGGGAGGGGAAGGAGAAGGAGAGAGATGGAAAAGGGAGAGACACCAGGGTAGAGGGACAATGAAGAGGGGGCAGGGGAACCATCTGTTATTGGAGAAGATCAACAGCCTGTGTTACAATGCACAGTGCTCCATGGTGCTCACTACTGAAGTCAAAGTACAGCTCTAACTCCTCTTCCTTCCTTCCTTTCCTCCCTTGGTAGGTCCTGCCTTCTGCATCGCCAAGAAAACAGTGAAAATAGAACAAAGGCAAACATACATATGCACATATATACACACATATGTATGTGAATGCACACACACACACCATGTACAGCCCCGGCATCATGGTGGAGTGAGAAAAGATAACAATAATGGGACAGTAGGATTTTATCTTCCTTCTGTTCATCCAAAATATCAGCTCACAGAATCTTCATCATACTCATTACACACTCCTTCGAGGTGTGTTCCCATTATCCCGTAGCCCTCTGACTGCACAGATCTCTGCCCTTTGTCTGACGCTGAGCTTTCCGGTGTGTCACAAAGGAATTTGAATTTCTTGAAGTGGCTGACAAAAGTAAAATACCCATTTTTTGTCTTTGTTACTTAAGCTTTAATTTGACTCTGAAGATGTTGTTCTTTTCCTTTTGTATCTTTAGAGATGAAATAGAAATTCTATTTCTACCTGTGTTAGTTGCAACAAAGAAAAAAACCTTTTAAATACCTGTTTACCTTTGGGTTTGGTTACATAAAATTTCTGATCTGAGGGGAAAGAAAAGAAGAACTGTGGGTCTTGTTTTGCTTTAGTTTTGTTTCTGTTGTTTCACTTCAGATTATTATCTTCAGATAATTACTCTTGAAATAAATGTTTTCTTTTGCATTCATTTTCTATTTTTTTCTGAGTTATGAATTAAGAACTAGGGGCTGGAAAGAGAACTCATTAGTATAGCGGTGGCTGAACCAATGTTGGGAGTTGCATTCTCTCCCCAGGACTCATGGAGGAAGTTAGGTCTGCTGCTAATGCCTGCAATCCCAGTGCTAGGGGCAGACAGAGGAGGGCCTTGGGGATTGCTGACTGCCAGTCTTGCCAAATGAGGGAGCTCAAGTTCAGTGAGAGGCCCTGTTTCAGGAAAGAAGGTGTGGAGTACCTGAGAAGGGGCTGGCTTGTACATGCTTGGACACACTTGTACACACACACATGCACACACACACGCACATCTTCCACAGGCATATCTACACACACACACACACACACACACACACACACACACACACACACA
>LOJH01032329.1:0-16575 GCA_001685095.1 Ellobius talpinus
TGTGGGGTACTGGGTGGGACAGAAACCCCAACAAGCCGGCCCTCATGCTACAGCCTGGTCTAACTGGAACCTATGATCCACTCGCTTCTATTCCCGTGAGACAATCTGTGTGTATCATGATGCTCCTAGTTACTGGTAATTCTACACTCTAAATATAGAAGCTCACCAAGATCTCATTTTAGTTTTCCTACATTTTTAGTGCATTATAGAATCTTTTCCTCAAGCTCTATTCTTATTTTAAGAAAGAAAAGGTGCTATGAAACAAAGGCACTCTCTGCTTGCTCTAAGCTGGTGGAATGAATAGTCACATGGGAGGAGGAGTCAGTAACAGTGAGGGATGAGAACACATAGGGCCGGAGTGATAAAGCATCTGTCTCCAAAAGATGTCTTCTACCCCTTGGGGTAGAATCCAAGCAGTAGTTTGGAGCAGGTACCTTGTATTTCTGGAACAATCCCAGGGGTTGCTTGGCCAGCCTGTTTCCTGGGTCTTCATTGTTTCAATTCCTTTAAAGTGGATTTATTAAATTATAAGCTGAAGTAGTAGCTTAAGTAAATGTCTTGCTTTCAGTAATACTTTGTGGGGGTATATCTGCTCTTTACCTCATATTGTTTATTCATTTTATGTTTCCGTGAAACTTGCAGAGAACAGGAACCATGAAAATGGGAATATGAGCTTTTCCAAGTCTTTTAGAAAATACCAGGTTTGAACACACAGGGAGAAAAGCTCAATAAATAAAACAGAGCACAATCTGGAAGCTGAGGTGATGATATTGAGTCAATATATATACTCAATATAACCATGGTGTTTTCATTACTAAGAGCAAAGTAATTTTATATATTCTAATTTACATACACATAGCCAAGTTTCAAATCTTGCACGTACAGATGAGAGCAGTCAGCATTTCTCTGTGTACGTCTGAGTTGCCTCACTCTGAGTTAGTATTACTAGATCCATCTATTTACCTCTAAGTTTCATTTTTTCTTTGCAGCTAAATAGTATTCCGTTGTGTGCATATATATTTTCATTATCTATTCAGCAGTTCATAAACATTTAGGTTGAATACCCATAGAAGTCAGTGAACTAGTAGGAAGTCATAGGTGATTTCAAGAGAAGGTGGAGAGAATACCAGTGTAGTGGAGGCAAAAGGGGAATGGAGAAACAGGAAAGCTTAAATGGGGTAGGGTGGGAGGGCAGGGAAGAGGAGGGAGTATGAAGAGGGATGACAAACACCAAAAACCTTTGAATATTCTATGTGGAAATGTATTATTGTAGGACCTTCCAGAAATATGTACATACATAAAAAAGAAATGAAACATGGTTATTCTATAACAGAAGAGCAATGCCTCTCTCAGACACTTATAACTATCAAATAAAAAGCCCAGGACTGAGTATGGGCTACCTCTTGACAAGTCATTGGTCAGTGGAGTCTCTTAGATCACCCCAAATTATGGGTTATTACCACTGTTCTTGAATACCCTCCAGAACGGGATCGTAAGACCCTCCTGCTGAAGACACCACACACTGGAATCATAAAGAAAACACACTGGTCCTAACCTGGAAGCTTTATTCCTACCAGCAAATTTTCATGGTGCCAGAGGTTCTGCTTAAATTATCAGGGTAATAAAGTATTGAGCAATTTTGTCTTGCTGTGAGCCCTGAAGACTACAATAACAACTGGCCTGGCAAGAACCGTCCACTGGTGCAATAGTGGCATAGATCTATAGGCATAACTAACACTCTTTCTGGTTGGATTTAAAACGTACTCTACACAGCAGAACTTATGCTAGTACTATTAACTGGGCCCAAACCCCAGGGCTGGCTAGGGTCATAGATCCTAGAGGAGAACCTAATATTATTCTGCTAAATGGACACACAACTGGCTGCAACCTAAGTTCTTATCTTTCTATCCATAATTTAATGCACCTTTCAGCATTTGTCCAGGAAGCTTCCTTTTTCAGTAGATGGAATGGCAGTACACACATCCACAGCAGGCCAATGTACAGAGAATAAAAGAGTGAACTACTCAGCTCAAGATGGAACATCTATGTCACACCCTCTCCCTCTGAAAGCTAAGGGAGTGCTGCAGAAGAGGGACTGGAACGATCAGAAGAGCCAGAAGTGCTGGATATCCGCAGTGAAGTATTATTTGTTGGCCATGTCAGGGCCATTTTACACGTGATTGCTCAACAATCGACTGCATGTACAAGACCTATGCAGCACCAAGCCAGCAAAACTCTGCATGGAGTGGAGGAACGGGGGTTGTGAAGTCATGGTTAAAGGACCATTCATATATTTTGCCCATTTTCTTTTCTGTCTTTTATTAGTAATACATGTCATTTTATTTGAGTCATTACAGCTACCAACTTGTTTAGGACACTCACCTTGACTCAGTGAATAATCTTGGGGCAGGCAGACTGCTACTTTTTTATTACTATTTTATTTTTCTTTGATTTTGAAACAGTAGATTTTCATATAGCATGTTTTTGTTGTTGTTGTTTGTTTGTTACCATCTTGGTTAGTTGACCCCACCCCCATGTCTGTCCCTGTCTCCTCCTTGCCCACATCTTGCTGTTCTACACCCTCTTCAGATTTACCCTTTCACTTCCATAGCATAGTTTTTAATGGATGAATTTTGAAAGTTTTTAAAAATCTATTCTAGATTCTAGTCCTTTATTCAGGAGATGATGTATTGTTTTCCTAGGAATTCCAAAAAAAGAAAACCCAAAACTTATCAAAACCTTAGTAGTTTGAAGTAAGAGAAACCCATTCTCTCCCAACTCTGTAAGCCAGAAGTACAGAATCAAAGATAAAATGATTATGTGGTGGATTAAACTTCCACTCCCAGTGCTGATCTGTTCCAGGAAGCAGGAATATGATTGATTTCAAGTGTTATGCTATATCTCATCATTTCAATGAAGTCATTTATCTTCCTTTTTACATGTGTGTGGATTCCCCGGGGTTCTCTATGAACAAAACAATCGTATATTCAAACAGGACATTCCTATTTCTTCCTTTCAAACACGTGTCCTTCTAATCTTTCATTCCTCCTCGCAGTCACTGAAACTACTATTATCTTGAATAAAATGATGAGAATGACATATTTACCTTTTTCCAAGATTAGACAGAATACATACAGCCTTTCATTATTGAACACAGTGTTAACTGTAAATTATTTTGTATAGATGTGCCTTATCAAGTTAAGGAGTTTCTCTGCATTCTTATTTTTAAAAATGAATTCTAAAAATTGGGGTTAGAGATATGGCTCAGAACTTAAGAACACTGGCTGCTCTTCCAGAGGACCCAAGTTAGATTCCCAGCACCAACATGTCAGCTCACAATGGTGTCATTCCAGTTGAACGAGGTCTAATGCCCTCTTCTGGCCCTTATGGTAGCAAGCATGCATGTGGTTCACAGAAATACATGCAGGCAAAACACCTGTATTTGTAAATAAAACAAAATATTAATTTAAAAAGAGGTCATAAATGGGAATTGATACTTGAGTTGTGAAGGAGAGATTCTTGCTAATGGCCTGGCCTGGGAGCCAGTGAAAATTCCCATTGTCCACAAGGCCTGCCTGCACTTCTACCACAGGGGTAGGGTGGGGAACACTCCTACTGCCCTTCACGGGGATCAAAGTCTCCAGGAGTCCAGGAGGCCTTTGCGGCACCACCCAAGTGCTGGGTACTAACTGCTTCTTCATGCTATCAAGTGAATGGGAGTCCAGGCTTCCTGCATAAACTCTGCTAGCACAGGAGGCCAAGGCCACAGTGCCCCTCCCCCATAGTAAGTGACTGCAGTAAAAGAATTACTACCTAACGCTTTTTCTGTCTCACTGTAACATGCCTTTTGGGCTCCTTTGGGAAAAGAGGATAGGTTTGTTGGCAGGGGATTTTTGTATGTGTTTTTCATCCTCAAGTCGGAAATGTGAGAAAAAAGGAAAGGGAATTTACTGTGTCATCCTCTGGTTTCCACAGTTCCAATCCTCGCTTCCTTTTAGTCTCTGTCTCTCAGAATCTTCAAGGGGTTTTCATATAATGCTCAGGGTTTTACACTGTACATAAAAGGAAGAATGGGGAAAAGGCATTGAGTCCATTTTCCTTGACTCTGAAATACGTGAGGGCCAGCATTTGCCTCCCGAGTAAGCAGATACAATTGGTACCCGCCAGCACACTTGCTGTCAACTGACTTTCAAATGGCCGGATTTGCATCATTTGCCTGGGAGCTTTCCTCAAGGCTGCATGAGAATGTAGGGTGGAATAGATGTCCCTGGGAACAATCTTTGACAAATGATTTGAGGATGTTTTATGTAAAATAACTCGGGTTTTTCCTCCTTGTGTGGAATAACTTTGGAGCATAATTTCTGAGAGTGTTCCTGTGAAATTAAGGTGGAAAAAAGCTAAGGAGGTTGATCTTTTCTCTCCTCCTCCCTCTTCACTCTTTCCCCTATTGGTATTTGTTTTCCAAACACTTGCTTTCAAATCCACATCTTTAGTCAGCTTCCAAGTGAACTGAAACACTACCTGGTTCACCCAAGTGTTCTTTTATATCAGAATGTGATTTTTACTTACAAAGATTTGTTTGTAAAGCCAGATACTCATTTTCTCTGTAGAATATGAAATGGAGCATCGTCAACAATACAAACACCGGATACAGAATTTCCGTCTGCACTGACTAGCTCTGAACTTAGTGTTTAGTTTAACTCTAGGCAGTCCAATAACAAACTCATTCAGAGAGTACCCATGACCAGTCTGCTAAACAGTCCACCCATTCTGGTAAGTAGTAAACAAATGTAACCTTTGTCACCAAGATGATAGAATATGTCCAGATAGTAATACTAATGGTTGCCTCAGAACCGGGACAAAATTGCTGTTGGGAGACTGACTTACACTTCTATGCACATGCCAGAGTGCAGTTGAGAATACAAACGATCTATTTGCTAAGCACAAATAACATTTACACATGCCTATTCTCAGATATTCTCATATATGGTTGCTACAAAGGTTTTAAGCAACAGTAGTTTAGCTTGGCTTGTTAGAAGGTGCTCTTGACACCATTGGCTCAGTGGAAGATTTCATGAGCCTCATCCCCCTACATAGCAGGAATGAGGAGGCCTATATCTTTGTACATGAGAATAACTTTTATTTTGCTAAGACTAACAATTACTGCTTTTNTTTTTACCAAGGCTAACATGTTAGTGTAGCTCATTCAGATTGTCAATCATGGTTTAATTACAAAAAGTCACCTATGTTCTCTATCTCGGAATTTTTGACAACCAAAGATATTAAAAGATATCACACTTGTCATCAGGGCTGTGTTGTGAGGATTCAATAAATCACAGCACCTAAGAATTTGCCTGGTGCTGCCCACTCATTTAATAGATAAAGTAAAGCATAGTAAGATCAACGGAACCATCTAGGAGCATACTACTGACTGATGGAAAAGTCAGAGCAAGTGTTTACTTTATCCAGTCACAGGGCAATGTTCCAGCCTTGTCACATAGGTAAAGTTATTTTGCACAGTTGCATGCTTTATGGTGAGTGATTCCGGACTGAAGAGGTCTCACACAATACAGTCTCCAGGGTTCTTCTCAACTCTTACTCTTCTCTAGTGCTTTACTGAGTGTGCCTGGTGTTTGTTCTTTATGGAGAGGAGATCCCTGTAGAAACAATGGTGGGGACAGGCTACCATGATGCAGTAAGGGTGGTTTAATTGTTCATGGGACTCCTCATTCTGAATCTCCTGTTAGAAAAAGCTCTTTCATTTGTGGTTAGCACATACATTGACAAACAAAGCCACAGTAGGCTAAGATCTTTATGTCTGGCAAATCTAGAATCTTTATTAAACTTTCACTCAAACATTCTGACATCTGACTTCAAGTAATACATCTAGCTAAAACATATTTAAATAACTTGAATGCTCAACTAATTGGTGTGTAAATGGTCTCTGAAAGCTTATAGAAGTTTTTGATTTCTTTCTTAATGTTGTTGTTTAACGTACACATATAAGACATAAGCTAACAATAGTGTCTAGTTCATAGACTGTTGAGATCAGTCATTACACAATGAAAAGTCTAATGGCATAAGTAAAAGGTCAGGAGTGTTAATTTTGTATATTTTTAGTGACCTTAATTTTGTCATTCCACAGCCAACTAAAATCAGATTAAAAGACTTTCATGCTTTTCCTAACCAGGAGCAATATTTTCTCTGGCTTAAAGTTCCAGGCAGAACTTCAAACTCTAGTCAGTAAATTGCTTAGTAGAGGCCTTAAAGCTTCCTGCCAGTTACCCTGTAATATACCCTACTACTGGCCATTAAAGTTAGTCCTCAAAATGATCTCCCAAGACCTCTTTACAATTACAGTGGTCATTTATTTCTCAGATCATACTGCAGCTAAATCTCTGGAAATCAGTTATTTTACTCATTGCTTTCAGACCCCCACGCTCTGGAAAGATGGGGTGTGTTTATCAGTGTTATGAAATATTATTTAACAATGCAAAAATGTGTTACATTTTTTATGCTGCAGAATATTACTTTAACTTTATGAAAGTTTGTTTCTGCTGCCTTTGTTGACTTTGTTAAAGATGTAAAGCTATGTTACATTTTTTATTGCTCTCTTTGTTAACGATGTAAAGATGTGTTATATTTGTTTCACCTTGCCTGCCTAAGGTACCTGATTGGTCTAATAAAAAGCTGACTGGCAGGAGAGGGATAAGCAGGGCTGGCAGGCAGAGAGAACAAGTGGGAGTAGAATTCTAGGCTTGAGGAAGAATAAGGAGACGAGAACAAGGGAGAAAGACAGGGAAATTCTCTGAGCCAGCCAGGAGTAGGACATACAAAAGGAAAGAAAGGTAAAAAGTCCTGAGGAAAAACATAGATGAAGAGAAACAGGTTAAGTGGTAAGAGCTAGCAAGAAATGAGCATAAGGTAAGGGCAAGCATTCATAACTAATAATAAGTCTCTGTGTCATGATTTGGGAACCAGTTAGTAGCCTAAAAGAAAGCCTGCTACAGACCAGATTCTGAAGTTGCCCATTAAGATGTTTTTCAAGAAGCTACATCTTACCTGGAAGAAAACATTACCAATAAGCCCTCCTTAGGGCATACCTGCCTGTCTTACTTTCTTTTCTGTTGCTGTGATAAAACGCCCTGACAAAAACAAGTCCAAGAAAAGGGGATTTACCTTGGTTCATGAGGGTACAGTTCATCCTGCCAGGGAGACTAAAGTGACGGGAGCCTGAGGCAGGGGCATCATTGCATGATTACCCTCCCCTGCTCCACTGCGGGTAAGGTGATTAGAAAAGTCTGTGCATCATTATGATAATTTTACTCATTACCATGACAAGATACTTGAGGGGAAGACTTGGAAGGCAAGGGGTTTACTTTGAGTTGTAGCTTGACTATCATGGTGGGCAAGACATGGTCGCTGGAGCATCAGGCAGCTGGCCACTTAAATCTGCATCCACAACATGGAGATAAATGGATGTTGGGATTCATCTCACTTTATCCTTCTTGTTCAGTCACAAAGACTATGGGATTGTGCCACCCCCCATTCAGAGCGGGTCTTCTCTTTTGAATGAAACCTCTGGAAACATCTCATAGACACATCCAGAGATATGTTATCATGGCAATTCTAAATCCAGTCATGCTGACAATGAAGGTTAACATCACATCCCCGAATATTGTTTGATCCTTTGTAAATGGACATGGTTGTTAGTGTGGAATTATACAGGGACTGGAGATAATTTGGATCTCCATTTGTTGTCAAAGGGTCTTTAACCAATAAAGGGAAGTGATATTACTAAAGTTAAAAATTATTACAATTATTACAAAAATTTCAAGGTGAACATAGAGACTCACGCCTATAATTCTAGCAGTTGGGGGGATGAGGTGGGAGAATTGCAATGCATTAAAGGCTGGCCTGAGCTACATAATGAGTTTCAGGCCAGTGTGGGAGACTGTGTCTTAAACAAAACCCAAACAAAGAAACAAACAAACATTGCCTTTTTAAGCAAGTCTCACTGACTCTAATATATAATTGTTACAAGTGGTGAGGACAGAGTAGATGAAGGTTAGGAAATATGGCATTCTCTCAGCTTCTCAGATGAAGTTACAGAGGTCAGGGGGTAAGCCTGTGGCACGTGCAAACCGAATCTTGTGATACTCAGTTTGAACTGCTTTCCACTCCCTTCAGTTCTAGGGATACATGAACATGGAAAGCGCATCTCTGCTGCTTGAACTCTTTACCTGTGCCCGAGCTCGTGGGCAATGGTGAAAGCCAGGGGTAGGCCGGAATCTTCATTGATGTTACAACTCCTGTGAGGCTGGCACATTCCTGACAGTTGCGACAGCCCCAGAGTCTCACAAGGGCGATTGACACCAGCACAGATGTCCTTTCTGAAAGGAGAGACCAGAGATGCTTAAACACCCAAAGAAATGCTTGAGCAGACTTCCTGCAAAACTACATCAGTATACACTACTATGGTTGGTATCTTCAAAGCGTGTTTTAAAATAAAGCCCATATGAGGACAGGACTTTGAAACCATTGGACCCATTCTGATTTTATCTCTTAATTAATTGAATGTCCCAAACTTTACAATGTTGGGAGAATTTAAAGCATTTTATTTTGAGTGGTTTTTGCTCATCATCTCAGGGGACTAGTATGATTAGGCTAACAAAATAGTGCACTGAAAATAAAAGTTAATTTGAACATTGAATAAGGAAGAGGTGATTAGCAATTTTCTTTTCAGACATGAAACCCCCTTTTGGTTTTTCTGAGCTCTGTTTTCAAAACTCAGCTGAGGCTTGTTTGTTTGTTTCGTTTTATGAAAAATTCAGTTTCTCTCACTATCCCACAAAGAGATGAACTCAATTATCTATCTATATAGTCAGACTTCACTAATAAAACTTACACATGCGTACTGTGTATTGCATAGCCCATGCACACTGTGACACCTGATCTCCCCTTTTCATCAGAAATTAGCTAGAAAAAGGGAAGGAAAGCCTCCAAGAATCTCAGAAAACACTGCAGCTTTTCAAACAAAAGCATGCCCTCATATCCTAGAGAAATTATTTCAGTCGTTGACAAGAGTTTTCAGAGAGTCATTAATTAGACTTTCTTCGAGCACAAGAAGCACTTTTGGTTAGTGCAAGCGCTGGTGATGTTTCCAGACTTCAGCTGCAAAGCTTAGTGCTTGAGGTTTGTGTGGGCATCATCTGCAGCAACAAACGGTCACTTTTTTTCTGCGTCCTTTGGGAAACAGAAAGGATCCACACTTGGAGAAACTGTGAGAGCTTTCAGTTCTCTCAGAGGCAGTTGTAGGGCTAGGGAATGAGAGAAACAGCCCCCTTCCATAAGCAATGTAGACATGAATCATATGTTCACTGTCGGCAGCTGTTGGAGGGCTGAGAGTTAGATCATACTGTCTCCAGCCAGATACATCCCAGCCTTGACTGCAGGACACATGTTTTAATACTTAATCTAAAAGTACAGTTCTTCAGGGACTTGCTGGGGAAAAGGTATGACACCCACTGCTAATTTATTTAACTTTCAGTTTGATTATGGCATTTACATGTGTCTGATTTTTTTTTATTGACAAATGGTCAGATACACAAGAAGGTACCTACTAACAGCTTAGCATCAAAGAGCGGGAAAGGGGAGACAGCAAAGGAATTGTAGGAATATAATTCTTTGAGACAAGGACGTTTGGATGGCAAAAGGAGGCTGGCTTTATCTCTATCATATACTGAAGACACATACAAGAAACTATGCCTTGGAAGGCTGCATAAGGGGAACATGATTGTAGTTTATTCTCACAAATCTGTGCTCCACAAAAGCAATTCTATCAGGCACTGCCAATGTGGGTCTGTGAAAAGTTCCTCAGTGGCAGTGTTTAGTTTCACACTCATTCCCTCTTCATCTTTTCTTTACTTTAGACCAGCATTTTCCAGTATGGGTTGGAGTAGGGTGAGGAGTGGAAATTGATCTTGACCTTACTTCTTTCCTAAGGGACTTTTGATAATGTCTGGAAATAGTTTGGGGTTTTACAAGTTGTGTGGGGTACTGGTCTCATAAGTGAAGATTAGAAGGTAGATAGCTCCCTCTATCTACAGGAACAGCTTCCAAAACAAAGAATTATCAAGCCCTAAATGCCTCGTCCTAAGGTCAAAAACCTAAGGTCCTGTGTACATGTTGTCCTGTGAAAAACAGGCCATCGAGATCAGAGCAGCCCTATCATTTTGATAGCATTAACCTAATGTAAAGGATGATAATGAATCCCATGTGATGCATATGTCTGTCTTCCCCTCATCTGAAATTTCAACCATCAGAGTCCTGCTTTTGAATGAAAGTACTAAAACCTGGTTATATGGAAATCTGTTCCAAGAGAAGCTTTTGGTATAAACCTAAAGCAGTGGGTTCCTAGGATGTACTGTACCTTAGGTTGACCAGTAGTCCCCGTGGAGTAGGTTTGTGCAGATGTGGAACATTAAGCACAAAGGCTCTGTTTCTCCCTAGCAGAAGAGGCCTCTTTTAGTACACATCCTTAGATTTCTGGATGTCTGTAAATTTGCATAAGCTACCACTAACCCCACCCTCTTATCATATGAGCCCTTATTATAAAGAACATAGTAGGAAATATTTACTCAGCCAGTGAAAAATAGCATAAATTTCAAAGAGCCTTGGAAGGATTAGGAAAGCTCATTAGCTTTTCATAGTTCTGAATCCTGAAAGTTTTGATGTTATTTTTTATAGTACCATAGGATCCATCAAAAAGGGATTTATTTATTTATTATGTATACAGTGTTTGTCTGCATGTATGACTCCAGGCCAGAAGAGGGCACCAGATCTCATTACAGATGGTTATGAGCCACCACATGGTTGCTGGGAATTGAACTTGGGACGTCTGGAAGAGCAGTCAGTGCTCTTAGCCTCTGAGCCATCTCTCCAGTCCTCTAAAATCATATCTTTGCAATGATGCGAACTAAACCCAGGGCCTAACCAATTCTAGGCAAGTGACCTACCTCTGCCCTATACCTCCATGTTAAAAGCATGAGGGTGAAAGGAGAAAGGTACATTTACATCACCTCGTTTACTCAGGGAAGGATGTGTGTACTGAATCCAAGGCATCAGTCTGGAGTGGGTTAGAATAGCTAAGTCTCTAGATAATTGTGTCTTATAAATTGTAAAAAGGAGATTAAATAGAAATAAAAAGTTCAGAAAGTCCACCAGCTGAGGGTTATAGAGTCTTCAACCAAGGGTTTGAAAATGTATTTCTTGGAGCAAAAAAGACACCTTTAAAGGCAAAATCTTTGTTATTATAGGAAAAGAGACTTGTTTGCCAACAGAGGTTAGTTTTTAAGAAAGGAGAGTTTTGTCGTATTAACAATCTTGCTAACATGCCCTCTCCATGGTTTGAGCCAGCAAGGGGCTCATAGACCACAGCTCTTGCTGTGACAAATGACCAAGAAAAGAAAAGGGTAGTGAGAATTCCAGGAGGGTGTACATATGACAAGACTTTCAGCCACTAGCCTTTCTTGGCTGGTTACCCTCCTTTGCACATCAACTTGAGGTACCTGGTGATAAGAACAGCCACATCATGATGAACAGGGTTGAGGTCACTCTTGGGATTGATGCTTTTCTGCCACTTGCAGAAGCTGGACAGTGTCTTCTCTGCATGATGAACTATCTTCAATCCTTGCTGGAAAAAGGAGAGAAAAGACATGTATGAGTAGGCTCTCTGTGATCCAGCTTACTGTATTAGACAGTAGTCCTTAGGAGCACTTCAGAGAGATGAGCTCAGGATGGTACTTCAGGCGTTTAGAAGATATTTGGCAGAGGCAAATGAATTCCCTTTGGACTGACTCTCTGCTCTGAGAGTCACCCACCCATGCCATGACATTATTAAAAAGACCTAAAGGAGGAACCTCAGGATAGAAACTGTCACCATATCAAGTAGCCCTTAAAAATAAATTGGAAATATAACAAAGACTTACATTACTTGAAATTTGGTTTTTAGTGTGCTGATGCATTCTAAGATAGTAAAGTTCCAAGCAGCTTTTTATTTTATTTTTTCATTTCTCATGAGAAACGAATACATCTTGCACAAGAAGCTTCCTTTGCTGAGAAGGTAGCTGTGATGCTGGCTGCTGGGTCCTTGCACATTGCGTCATCTAATTTCCTCGCATCTACTCAGCATTGCTGGCAACGAAACATCATTACATTCATTTTATAATTAAAGGAAATTAAATCTGAGAGATGGGAAGAACTAACTGAAGGTCTCTTAGCTCAGAAGCTTTGAGGTTCTCGGTAAAGATGTGCTAGACATTAGTCATCATGCTAACTGGGAAGGCATCTTGTCTCTGCTTCCTTTATGTAGAAAGCCTGATCATCAGACAAAACATCAACTGTGACCAGGTAGCTTTCAGGTCTAGTTTTAACTGTATGCTTCTTTTTCTTTGGAGGGGGGTATCTCTAAGAGAATACCTCCTATGTTTAAAAAATTCACATTAAAATTTATAATTATTTAAAAATAGTGAAGTGTTCTGAAAGAAAACTAACAGCCATGTACAGAATCTGTATTCTGGAAATGTCCAAGTGCTGATAAAAGAAATTAGAGACATAAAGAAGAGAACTGACGCTACATTTACTGGTTCAAAGGTTCAGTCTAGTGAGGATTCTACCCTTCAAACTGATTTGTAGCTCTGTTGCAATTCATGTTAAATGCTTGGCTGGGACTTTTCTAGACATATTCAAGCTCATCATAAAATATGCATGCTTAATCACAGCCCTTATATTGGTTAAAATAAGTCTCAGAAAAGAAACATAAAATCTGACAATTAGTTGTATCCAATTCTAAGGTTTACTACGTTGGTTCACAGCCATGACAGTGTGATGGGGTGCTTGTGTGGGTCAATAGACAGAGATCCAAAAGTAGACCCACAAAAACATGCTTGAGTGGTTTTTTGTGTGGGGGAGGCAAAGGTAAAAATTCAATTCATTGAAGGGAAGATAAACTTTTCAATTAGCAGTGCTAGATAGCAAAAATAGAACTCAATTAAAAATGGAAAAGAAGAAACCGTGAATAGGCATTTCTCAAAAAATGACACACAATGGCCAATAAGCATACTAAAAATACTCAAGGTTGGGTATATTGACACACACTTATAATTACAGAGTTGGGCAACTGAGGCAGAAAGAAGGTCTTGAAATGAGGCCAGCCTGTGCTACATAGGTGAGTTTCAGACCAACCTGTGCTACATATTGAGATAGGGAAAGAAGAATTTCAAAAGGAGAAAGTGGATGCTAATTAAAACTGTAACACCCTATTGCCATGTACCAGGTAGAACAGTTACTGACAAAAAGACAAATGATAACAGGCATTGGTAAGAATGTAAGGCAGAAACTCTTGAACAGTTTGTAGAAATGTAAGCTAGTATAGTCTTGACTAAAACCAGCATGTAAGTTTCTCAATAAATAAAAGCAGAAATACCATTTGATCTAGCAATCCCTCTAGTGAGGATATACACAAAGTTATGAATTCTGTATGCTGCAGAGATACACACCCCCCCCCGACTGCTGGATTTTTTAAAACAGCCAAGATATGAAATCAGCTTAATACGTATGGATACAATAATTTTGAATATTTTTTTGCTTTCTGAAAACAATGAAACAGTTTTCAGACTAACAAATGAAGGATATTCTGCCATTTTTGAGAGCTTGGAAGAACCTGAAAGACATCATGTTAAGTGGACTAATCCAGGCACAGAAAAACAAATTACACATGATCTCACTTACATGAGAATATTACTTACTTACTCTGAAAATATAGAACTTAGAAATAGACAAAAAGGGACATAGGTAGGGGTATATGAATAGATTGGTAAAAGGATTCATATCTCTATTTAGGTAAGAGATAAGTTCTAGAGCTCTATTGCATGACATGGTGACCATGGTCAATAACAATACATTATTATATGTGAGAATTACAAGGACAGATGTTAAGTGTCCTCACTATGAGGTGAGGCACATCTTAATTCACCTGATTCATCCATTCCACGTGCTTATATGTTTTAAAATATTATATTGTGCATAATGAATATATGCAATGGTTGTAAGCTTAATAAATAAAATTGCATGGGAGAGAGAGGGAGAGAGGGGGAGGCAGTGGGGTGAAGGGAGGGAGGAAGGGAAGGAGGAAGGGGGAGAGAAAGAAAACATGTAGTCAAAAGCCAAAAGAAAGTACACCAAATTCGAGAGGCATATTCCAGGTGCTAGTTCCAGAGTTTCCAGCTTTCTCTGAGTTCCACTGAGATACTGAATTTTAAAAATCCACCCTTGGGCTGGAGAGATGGTTCAGTGGCCAAAAGCCCATACTTCTCTTAAGAGGATTCAAAGATGGTTCCCAGCTCCCAGGTCAGACAGCTCACAACTGTCTGTAACTCTAACTCCAGGTGAAACTAATACCTCTCTAGTCTTTACTGGCACCAGCACTTCTGTGCACATACTCACACAGAGGCATGCATTCCTAATTAAGAATGAAATAAAACAATCCACCCACATTAGAGCATATTCGGGATCACAGATTACATTTCGATACTTCACCCAACTTGCTTTTGTAAACTAATGTGAGGTAGTTAGG
The DNA here is from genome assembly GCA_001685095.1 of Ellobius talpinus. Classification (NCBI taxonomy): domain Eukaryota; kingdom Metazoa; phylum Chordata; class Mammalia; order Rodentia; family Cricetidae; genus Ellobius; species Ellobius talpinus. Next base: position 14,636 of record LOJH01032329.1, read on the forward strand.
AGTTCACTGACTCATCTACAATTGAGAAGAATGTTCACTGCAGCAATTGGAGTTGGTAGCAATAGTTTTCAAATGGCAAAGCCACAGACTGATCTGAAGATTTCCTTACTTCCCAATGCTCACACTAGAAATAGCACTCAAATGACATTACTGTGAATATTTCTTTTTTTTTTCTTGTTTTGATTGTGGTATACATTTTTCTCTTTTCCCCTTCCTTCCTCCCTTTCCCCTTCTACCCTCTCCCATGATCCACATACTCCCAATTTTCTCAGGAGATCTAGTCTTTTTCTCCTTCCTATTTAGATCCATGTATGCCTCTCTTAGGATCCTCTTTGTTGTCTAGGTTCTCTGGGGTTGTGAACTATAGGCTGGTTTTTCTTTGTCTTATGTCTAAAAGCCACTTATGAGTGAGTGCCTATTATATTTGTCTTTCTGGGTCTGGGTTACCTCACTCTAATATTTTTTTCTAGATCAATCCAATAGTTCCTTATAGTTCAACTGATTACAATAATGGTTGCAGGTACAGTATTGTTTTGGATGCTTTGGCTTCTTATGGATCTTCCAGTATTTTATAATCCCAATGAGAACTCCATTTTCTCTGTAACTCCTGTTTGCCTTAGTGGGCAGATAAATAGCCAAACTTTGCTTCTGAGTAAACAGATTGAAAACTTACGAAGGTCTCTTTGGTTGTCCAAGAATGCTTAGCTATGAACACCTGTGCTCCCTATGAACCACAGCTCATGCTAAACCGTGACACTATCTTCTAAAGACAGAGGACTAAAAGTCTCACCAGCTCAAGACCATATTCTCCTGGCAGCTGTCATTTAAATAGGAGTGGCAGTCGACAATTGTAGAAAAGTCAAACTCAATCAGTTAGGGCAAGAGAGGAGGTTCAAATGGAAGTCTTCAGATAGCTTTTAAGCTTGCAGAAGGCCTTTGAAAAAGTTCTCAACATAGCAACACTATACTGTTGCTCACTATACTGTTGCTCACTATACTGTTGCTCCAGTCTCAAATATCTTTCTCTATTAGCCCTTGGGATGCTTGGAAGTGAAGCCAGAATGACAAACTTTCAATTATGGGACCATGAGATAACAAAACATGTGTTTGGAGATTTGGTGAGCTGTGTTGTGATGTCTGGAAGAGGCCTGGCATCTGTTTCGGCTTAGAGCTTTTTGTCATGGTGACCATGATTTGTTTCATGGTTATAGGAGCCCTGGAGGGTTCTAACAAAGTAACTATAAGGTTTGCTCTGCTTTCTTGCCCCATAGATCAATCTCTAGTCATCAGACTTGTGGCTTTGTCATTGATTACACAAGGGAGCCCAAGGCTAAATAGTTCAATTCAGCAATAATCCAAGTTCTCCAGGTTTCTTTTTTGTTGTTATTTTGATAGAGACTCAGCTAACTCTAAATAAAATATAGACAGGCTAAACCAATAATGAAATGTAGATATTAATAGGCATAAAGTAAATTAGCAAACAGATTTTAATAATAGTTTTATAATAGAAAATCAATTATCTGAAGGTAATTATTATAATTAGTTGCTATTATAAGCTTTGAACACATAGAAAATGAATATATCTGTGTTCAGATAATGACAATGCTTTTTCAACTCTTACTGTTATTATGATTACTTCTAAAACTATCCACCCAAAATAATGATCTTTCCTCTTCCAATCTCTACTGTTCAGTTCTTGCTCATTTGACATCAGTTCACATTTTGTAGCCCAGGGTGGCCTGATCCATGACCCTCTTGCCTTCGCCTCTAGAGTGCTAGGATTACGGGTGTGTATCACCACACTTGATTCCATTCATCCACAATGGTTTTTGTTTTTATTAGTTGTAGAAACCACATTATCTAATTTCAAGAAATCTTTTGACAACGTGCCATTGTCCTTGGCATCTCAGTCAGCCCTCATTGTCAGCCACGTTCAGAGA
>LOJH01032330.1:2869-12930 GCA_001685095.1 Ellobius talpinus
TCTCTCTCTCTCTCTCTCTCTCTCTCTCTCTCTCCCAGCAGCTCTCAATTGCTAGTATCTTTATGACTATGGGACCAACTCCTTTCTCCTTGCTGGGATGTGGCTTAGCTTAGCTTTCACAGATCTTGTGCATGCTGTTGCAACCATTATGAATTCATATATGAGGAATGAAATGGTAACAGTGATAATAATAAAAAAGCAGTGTAAAGAATGGTAGTGGAGGGTCTTAGTATAAATATGAATTTTCCTGCTACTTTTCCTAGATCTGTATAAACCTTTACAAGGGCTGTGGCTTAGAAAAATACTTGTTAAGGTGGTAACATTTCAGTCCTAAATAGAATATGTATATCTCATCCCTCTTTCAGGGATTATGCAGATGAGGACATAGAAAGTGTAAGAGCCAGGGACAGTGGGTGGCTACAAGGGAACTGTGTCTTCTGGATACAACAGGGCAGCCCATCCGTGGTCACACCTACGAAGAGAAGCGACTCCACTACCTACCCTCTGCCCTGAGCTGAGCACATCAACAGTATTATTCCTTTGGGTTAAGGCAGCTTGCCACCAGAGCAGGGCCAGGACAAAGGAAAAACTAACTGAGCTTCCGCTTCGTCCCCTGGATTCCTGCTGGGTGCCTTGGACTGGTTTGAATCCTGCCTGCATCAAATGAGGTCAATACAGTTCCTTATGTCGAAGAGATGATGGCATTAGCCAGAGATGCCTTCCATGGACAACGTTCATGTAGCAGATTCATCCAGCGAGGCTCCGGATCTGCTTATTTCACAGACCCTCTAGAGCTGCCCCCTCCCAACCCTTCCTCAGATATGGACACTCTACCAGTAGGCAGCTCTCTGGTTAAATCATTGAAGATCTCCATATTCTCAAACAGCTTGCAAGTGGCTGAGAAAGAGTGAGGTAGAAGACAGGCTGAACTAGCTCAGTCCGCTGAGGATGGACTGTGATTGACAGAGGTGATGCAAGCATGTCAACCAGAGAAAGGTAGACACTCCAGCCCAGAAATTCCTAAGAAAACATTTCTTACTTTCCACTCCACTCCTGCCTCATTCCCCTGACAGTTAACATGTCCTGAGCTCTAACCCTGGGCCAAACTGAGCATCCATTGCATAATATATTGTTTTAGATCTTGCAATCCTGCCTGGGAGGCATTATTACATCCACTTTGTTGACAGCACTGAGACTCAGTGATGCCCAGCACTTCTTCTTTCTCATAAGCTACTGAGGGCTAGACAAAGAATTCAGACCTCTGTTTTGACTCTAGTGACCAAACTCCAAATCATAATCTATGCCTAAAACCATTCTGCTAGGAACTATTCAGAAAATGGTGGACTGAGCAGCCTTCTGATCAGGAAGTCATGTAAGAGGTCTTGGCTTCCTATTGGTAAATAACAGAAAATTTCCACCATCTGTGTAGTTTTCCACCTGAGGAGGCATCACATTTTACCTGGGTCAAAGGCATTTCACTCACAGCCCGAGGAGATTCGAGAAACTAACGACTGGAGTTTGAGCTCAGCCCGTAATTATGTAAGCTCATTTCTGAGCATACCAGTAACTTTCCACTTCGGCCTACATAGGAAGCATCCCCCCATCTCCTAGACATGATGTACGTTAATTTTACAGGGTCAGTCAGGGCATGCAAAATGACAGAAATGCAATAGAGCTTTTCCCTTTTCCCACATTAACCCCAAATACACCTTCGTCTTTTAACCAAGATTTCCTGAAGAATTTAGAACTCACAGTGGCTTGAACTGGAGGCATGCATTTTATTTATTGTTTCTCCTTCATCTCATACAGTGCCTGATACTCTACAGGCACCCAGAAAGTATTTGCTAGATGAATTAATGGGTGTATTTATGGACAAATGAATGAAATGTGGACTTGAAATGTGAAGGAGCCAAGGTCCCACCCACTGATAGGACATAAGCAGGGAAAATTTTCCCAAAAGTGCAATTGAAATTCCCATGAACCACCCTGTCATCCTTTGTGTGGCTTATTATGCTCCCCTCCCCCAAACAGCTTCTCTGCAGCTGGATTTACTAACATAGCTTCATCATGCTTCCAGGATTACCCTCACCCTGCTGGGGACAGACGGTGTGTCAAAAACGTATGTCTCCCATCATAAAGGGCCTAAGATGGGACAAAGTCCCCAAGGTAGGAATCTAAGAGCTCAGCTTTGTCTGCTGGATTTGGCGCAAACCTCTGAGTCTCCAGTCTCCAGGGGTGTCTGAACCTCACCGTATCCTGCCAGGGAGATATGTGCCTTTGAGGGTCATATAATAGATAACAGAATCACAACTATGGTTTACTAACCAAGAAGGCTGCCTTCCCTGGTGGGCTCCATAGTCACTAAACGGCTGTTTCTTTCCCATATCCTGTAAGAGTTGTGAGCAGGAAACTGGGAAAGGGTAGAGGACAAAAACTTCAGCCCACAGAATCAGCCTTGTAACAACTTTCCCTACTGTGCTCCCAGCAATCAACTTATTTATGAATTAACATACTTGCAAAACTGGGGAGATGAACCCTTTAATGAGTTCCATGGTTTCTCAAAGGAAATTGAGAAGCAAAGCAGGCGTGAGGATGACTTTTAATTATACAGTGCCACACAGGGCAGAGCTAGGTGTCCCCGGGAACTGTGTGGGACCAAAGTTCATCCTCTCCTCCTCTGGGTGACACAGTTCCCAGTGGCCACCACCTTCCATGCCACTTCCTGTCTCCTCATCACCCACCCTCTTCCTTGTCTTCTTCCTGAACCAGATCTCTGCCCTGATCTCCAGCCAGTCCCCCAAAGCCCATCATCTGCTTCTCCATCAGTCCTCTCACCTCTACTACGGTCCCTTGATCTCCACATCCAATTCTGACAGCCAGTGTACTACCCGGCCTGCAAATTTTATCAGGGGTTACCCAGGGCACTCTGGTTCCCAGGCCAGGCCTCCTTGAACTTAAAGACAGTCCAAGTCATATCTGAACTTGTCCCTAGAAAATAGTCATGAGCCTGTCCCTTAAGTGGAGTTTGTCCCTATGTTCACAAAATTCCTTTTGTCCTCTCACCAGGCTAGATGTGGTCTACTCAGAGCTGAAGGGATCTGGTTCCTTTCTTCCTTGGACATCACCTCACTGCCCACCAGCATCCCGAGTGTGCCTGCCCTGTATGGGGATGAGAAGAGCAGGACTGCACCTCAGGAGGAGAAAGTGCTGCTCCCAATATTGATTTATATGTATATATATATATATATATATATGTGTGTGTGTGTGTGTGTGTATACACACATGTGTGTGTGAATATATATGTGTGTGTGTACACACATGTGTGTATATATGTGTGTGTACACACGTGTGTGTGTATATATATATATGTGTGTGTGTATAGACACATGTGTGTGAATATATATTGTGGAGGCAGCACCCAGGGTATGTGCACACTCCCCAGGAATTATTTACAGAAAGGGAAATATGAATAAAATTATAATATCTGTGATGTTAGGTTGAGGGGGTTGAAGTGGCTTCTGAATCAGAACAAGAGCTTGGAAGTTTATACTATTAGAACTAAATTTTAGAAGAGGACCTGTTAGGAACATTTTCTTCCCCAAATGCTTAGAGCAAGAGTCTAAACGATGGAGCAGGTTATAGCTGAGCCATTCTACCCTCCCACTAGTTGAAAACTTGTTCCCAGAGAGTGAGAGGAGCATTCCTAGAATTGTGTGACACCCCTGATTGTGCCCATAGGCTCTAGAGAAACAAGTAAGTAAGCATTGTTCTTAGCAGAGGTCTCAGACTGCTGACAGAAAGCAACAGTCTCAGACAGTTATGAGAAAAAAAATGTCTCTGCTGTTCAGAAAGGGATCTGAGAGACTAGACCTGTGGTCTCCTGCCCTCCCTCTAGCCATGGATGGTTGTCTCAAGAAGGAATAGCAAGGATTTGGAGGAAGTTGCACAGTTCTTTGTGCTCAGGACCTATGTGTCTCTGGCATGGGCTAGTGAACAGGTCAGGGTTGTAGCCCAGGAGGGTTAGGTGGCCGTGGAAGAGTCTCGGAAACAGTGAGATGGTAAGAACTTCTTTGTTCAGCCATCTTCTCAGCTCACTATGCCGCAGTACATACACAGTAGAGACCTTACTCTGAAGAGGTCTCTAGAAATTTTGCCACTTCTTTTTGTTGTTGTTGTTGTTTCAAGACAGGGTTTCTCTGTAGCTTTGCAGCCTGTCCTGGAACTCGCTCTATAGACCAGGCTGGCCTTGAACACACAGAGATCTACCTGTCTCTGCCTCCTGAGTACTGGGATTAAAGGCGGTGTATCACCATCCCTTGCTGATTTTGCCACTTCTGACTACAGCCATTGTTTCTCAAGATAGTCAAATGGGGTGAGTTATGTAGTATTATTTAAGGACTCCAAAATAAGAGTCCCTTATGTCGCAGATGTCTTATCACTGGAGGGACACCTCTGTACTGATGAATTCCCCAGAAAGCATCACATGCGAGTGTTTTCAAGGGACATCCTGGGTCCACTTTGCCTTCTTCCACCCCATCTGCTACCTTCCAAGAAACAGTTTCACCCAGTAGCACACCATAACAGATAAGCTTTTTCTGCTCTGTGCCCAAAGAGTCAGGCATGCCCTGTTGTCATTACCGTTCTCAGAACCGTACAACTGATCTGTTGAGGTCAACCTTCTCACTCACACTTTGTTTCTTCTCTTGGTCCCATTCCCATCTGAGGGGCCCAGGGACCTCTGCCCTTTTTCTTCCCACTTCAAACTTTGTTCTGAAATGCACTTGATCTCGTAGAAATGGGGGCAAAACCTAGGGAACTGAGATGCAAAAGAATACAAGCTTTTCCTGAGACCCTTTCTTCTCCATTAAACACACCACAAATTTAGTAATTGGGACGAGGTAAGATGGAGGCATTGTGTTCTTTGATACTTCTGCTTCCCTTGACATATTTCCATTGTGGCATTTACCTGTGTGTTAGGTTGTAAGTACTCGTCAAAGGTTAATATGAGGACCTTCCTAGAAAACAGAAAAGAAAGAATTCTGTGACAAGTCAAGGTCAAATTATAGGCCTCTGAACAACAGTCAAGGGGAGAAAAGAGTCTTCAAGCCAGGGAGGTGTCCCCAGTGTGGTGAGGGACAGGTTTTGCTAAGGCTTTGGGTTCAGTTTTGGTTGGTTCCTCTGCCCCTTCCACTGTCAGAGGGGTCATTCTTATTCAGAATTACTGCTATTATTACAGGCATTTATTCATAAGCAGACAATGCATGTACAGTGCAGAGAAATAAAAGTATCCAATGGGTGATTAGAAAGGACCCTCCCTTCTGTTTCCTGATTGCTGATGTCACATCTGTTCCTCCCTGCATGATGCGTTTCCTAGGTGCCATCCTTCCAACGATGTCTATGCCTTTTCAAAAGTTGAGGTGGAGTCATATGAAGCTAGTTGTTTGTTTGCTATTTTTCAAAGATGTCTAACACATGAATCCACAATTAACAAGTTTAGAAGGTAAGCTTGCCACTTTCTCCACAGTTCCTGCTCCATTCACCAGTTCAGCCCTGCACTCCACTAGGTAACCTCTGTTTTCTGCTCTTGTGAATTATTGCAGGGTTATTCAAGGCACATGACCTCAAAACAGCATATAGTTCTTTCCAAAGCAGATATTTAACTTAAGACTCCATAAAAATAGTAGGAGGGATTATTTGTAAAAGTAAATAGTCAGTAATGGAATTATCCATCTGCAGTTTATGAAGCAATTAACTTCAATTTTGCAGTCTGTTGTTGTGATGTTAGATTGGGAGCGTCTCCCCAGTCCCTGGCATCCATCCCAGCCCCCCGCCCACCCTGGCCTGGGAGTTGCATTGGTCTGGACTCCAAATTCCAGCATGCCAGGTCCTGACCACTCCCCAGGGAAGGATCAGGACAACTCCCACAGGGCATTTAAGTGGGCACCCAGAGGAGGAACACGTGGCCCAGGGTTTTACATGTGCCCCCCAGTTTTCTGTCTCCCCTGCCATGCTCTCAGCCACCCAAGAGTGGTGTATTTATTAAAACATGGGCCTTTTAATTTGGTTTGATTTGATCTGATTGTATTTCTTTGCACCGGCCAAGCAGCTGGTCTTAGGATTTTTCCTAACAGTTGTTATATACAACAGACAGTACAATTTATTTGCAGGGAGTCCCTCGACTTCAGGGTATTGAGAGCCCTTTAAAGGGCTGCCCTCTTCTAAAATATCTAAAAATTAAAATCACTTGGGTTTCTATGAACCTGGATAGAAGCCCAAGCAATCACAATAGTCACCAATGGAATATTACAGGAATATCTTCTACACCTCTGGGTACTTCTAGCAGGTTGGCCTGGGATATGCTGAGAACAAGACAACTTTTCACTCTAAGATTTTGCTTGCCACAAGGTAGAACTTTTAGACAATCATTACTTTGGATGGGAAGAGGGAACTCCATTGAGTCCTACAGTTTTAAGGGCACCCATAGCACGTTGGAAGGTCATACTGGAGAAGCCCGTGTTACTGGCAGACTCAGGATTCCAGCTGTGTCCGAGTTGTATTTGTTCCTGCTGTTTCTTGTTTGCAATCTAACTTTAAAGCCCTAGCCACCCTTAATGTCCAAGAATTTCCTGAAACAACTCATATCTTCTATTTGGATGGATTTCTTCCTCACCTAGCCACTTAACACGTCTATGACACCATCACACTCTGCATATAGTTGTCTTCTAGCTCTGCTATAAATATAGTTTTCTTTTCATAAGACTGTAAAGCCATCAATGATCTTGGTTTTTTATCTCTGAGGCTCTTTCCATAGCTTAGCAGAGTATCAAATATAAAGTGAGACCTCAAGAAATAATTTAAAAAGAGGATCAATTATTTGGTACTATCTTCATCCTTAGTACATCCTTTGCCTGTTGGGGGAGAGGAGAAGTGACAGAAAAAACTTCTTTTAGTAAGCATCACAAACCCCACTAAACTTTCCATGTGACAATGTAGTAGTGGTTAAGGACTCCATCATTGGGACTGGAAAGATGGCTCAGTGGTTAAGAACATCTGCTATTCTTCCAGAGGACAAAAGTTTGGTTCCCAGCACTCATGTAACTCCAGCTCTAAGATATCTAGCACATTCTTTTGGCTTCTATGGGTATGCATGCATACATACACACATACACATACACCTCATATACATACACATAATTTATACAGACACACACACATTAAAAAAATAAGAAAAAAAATCAATCAATCAAGCCATTTTTGGCCTTTATAAAACCTGGGCTCAAATCCAAGAGCTGGACTTATAATTCCTTGACTTCAAGGAAGCCATTGACCTCTCTAAACTCCATTTTCTCAAATGTGAAGCAAGACCAAAGACAATATCTTGTTCCTTACAAAGTACTCTAGCAGTTTTTATTGGGTTGGCTGTTGCTGTCACCTATGTGGTTACAAAACTTTGATACTAACAGCCAAAACCAGGATCTCTTTGAATCAAAGTTCAGAGCACTCCTACTCCCAAGCTGCTGTCTATCTGAAGGAAGGAAATTCAAAAGCCACTAGTGAAGCCATTGTGAGCCTTAGAGTCCCACCAGGTAAGCAGACTGGATAATGACGTTGAAAGTTCTGTCTAGTCTCTTCACTGTTCAAAAATACTCTCTTTTCTAGGTTGTCACAGATAGTAAGCATCAAGGGACACATGCTGTGGCTTGCTATTGGTACTACTGCACATTGGTGTTCTTAAAATAGAGTTTAAAAAATCCGTCCAGTTATCTCATTATACTCTCAATAGCAGTTAAGCTTAATTATTAGGAGAGGAAGTTTTCCAACACGAAGCAAGCAGAGAGAGCACTCAGACACAGGAAGACGTGGAAAATTTACAGTTCCTAAGGCGAAGTTTATGGGTAGACTGCAGCTACCACACAGCCTTGCTCAAGTTCGGGAAGCAGGGGGTTAACAAGTAGAAAGTGACTCTTGCCTGCTGGAAATTTCCACTGCTTGCTTAGTTGTGGAAAGGGTGTTTCAAAGGCTGCTACCAGGAGTGCTCTCTCTGTGAATGCAAGTGTGTGCATATGAGGACTGTGTGTGTGTCTGTGTATGTGTGTGTGTGAGAGAGAGAGAGAGAGAGAGATGTTCCTTCATCATTCATTTGTAATGCCGTGTCATGTTGTATCTGGAGCAACCAGGAGGCCCTTCCTGGCTTGTTTATTATATGATCAGTGTCCAGCTGTGCATGGCCCATTCCCTCTCTCTGACCTATTAATATCTTCATCACAAAAGCATTACCAATGATAATTGCTAAGGAAAGAGCTGTTTGGAAAAGTCTAACAAACATACTGACTTATGTAAGAAAAATAAATATTAATGCAGGCCTTGACTCAGGTTTTCGGCAGGAGGCTTCTCCAACGGCTTGGTACAATGACTTGTGTGTTACTGAGACTACAGGTGCTTTCCTGGCTTATGCCTGGTCCCAATAACACAACCATTCAATGGTGTGCTTGTAGCACTAGCAAAAGAAGTTTTATCTTGTCTTTAACATAAAATTGAAGACATTTTCATTTTGTATCTTCCAGACAATGAAAGTCCAGACACCATTTGTATTCCTTGTATTTGTGATTACTTAATTTAATGGTAATTACTTAATTTTTTAATTTATATTTTGTACAAGAGAAAAATGTTAAAAACAACAATATAAATAGACTTGGGATTGGGTTTAAAAAAGAAAAGTGGATTAAACAAAAGTGTTTTAAAAACATAATAAATAAATAAATATTGATGCAGGTAAGTTGGCAATGCATGAAGAAAGATGTAAGTTCAAAGCCCTTAGCAACCGCAAAGCAGCATTTGAGTGAACCCCCTCGTTTTATTGTGACAGTGGACTTGAGGAGATACAGAACTAGTTAGAAAACATGGCTTTAGTCTAAGATCTTGCAGTCAGCCACATCAAGAATAGACAAAGTAGTTATGCACTACAGTAATGTCCTTCAAAGTAATTAACTGAGGGACCCCCTTTCCTCAGCTGTCATGATTAGGAAAGGAAAGTATCTATACAACATTTTTAAGTTCTATCTGTGAACCAGCCTCCCGAAAACTAACATTGCAGATTTCTGTGCAAACATGGAAAATGAGTTGACATGCCTCAAGGCATGTCTACCTTTTCCCTAGGACACTGCGGATGCTGAGAGGGTCACCTCTGAACCACATCTGTGTCCTTACCACAGAGAAGAGGAGAATGGTTCATCTAGGAACAACAAAAGTCTGTTCCAGGACTAATGGCAACACCAGTTTGAGGCCAAAACTGTAGGAAGGAAATTTTTCTAAAGGGAGGAGAATGGCACAAGATAGAATCCAGAAGGTGCCCGCTTGCTCAGCTGCCATCTTGGTTGCTCTCTGGAGATTTGGGGAAGTGTCAGACTTTTGACTATTCTTCTGTGGACAGCTGCGAATCAACTAGACCTTTCGGTGTTGCTTTACTAACGTGGCTCCCTGAAGTCGAAGAGGAGGCTAGAAGCCATGGGTGGGAGAAGGTCGTCCCAGGGCTGTCCTTGTAGCACATTCTGAACAGTTCCAAAGTGGAAGCACATGGCAGCCAGTGTAATCTGCGTGGTCCCGAGCAAGCATTCCAGATTCCATCTGACGTCACCAGCAGCCTGCCTCCATAGCAGGTCAGGAGGCTCAGCTGTGTTATAAGAAATGATTGCTGCTGTGGTTTGGCATCCTTTTAAATGTTCAAGTGTTGAAGATTTGGTCCCAGCTGTTGCTACTGTTGAGAGGTGACTGGATCATGAGTGTGTTAACTTTGTTAGAGTATTAGCATATTGATGAATTCATAATTAAATAAGTTATTGGGAGGTGGGCCTATTTGGAGAAAATAAATCACTAAGGGTAGACTTTTGAAGGGTGTCCCCCCCCTTGGTTTATCTGTGTAACAGTCCTGACTTGTCCTGGAACTTGATTTGTAGATCCTCCTGCCTCTGCCTCCATGTACTGGGATTAAAGGTGTGCACCACCATCACTTAGCACTCTCTCTCTCTCTCTCTCTCTCTCTCTCTCTCTCTCTCTCTCTCTCT
>LOJH01032331.1:0-16575 GCA_001685095.1 Ellobius talpinus
AAGAAGAAGAAGAAGAAGAAGAAGAAGAAGAAGAAGAAGAAGAAGAAAGAGGCATTGCTAAGAAGGAATGTGTGGAGGCCTGACCCAGTCACTTCGAGGCCGTTCTAAAGGAACCACCATGGCTGTGGAGGCTCATATCCTAAAGTCTGCTGTGAACAGACATGGCTCCCTACTCCACAGTTCTGACTCAAAACTAACCAAACAGCCATGTAAAGAAGAAAATGGCTTCACACCTGCATGCTCATTTAACAATGCTTTGGTTCTACCCCACATCCTCCTGTTTTCCTTTCCTCTCATTCAGAGTTATATTTTGGGTTATTTTCCTCTTCTAGAGGAGGGGACCCATTCAAAACAATGGCTTACCAGCAGGAATTCTCCTGTAAATAATTTGAGTCTAAGTACCAATATAGTCACTTAATTCTGTCAGAATTGGGTTGCCAACATGTGGTTGGGCCTTTATCATAATGATGAGTAGCCACTTATTTGGGAAATATGACAAGTGCATTCCGGGATGGATAAGAGAATGGGGAAACTCCTTAGTAACCGGAAAACCCCTCACTGGTCCACCACACCTTTGAGACAAGTTTATCCTACTCACTAAACTTTTGTTGTTGTTGTTGCTGCTGTTGTTGTTGTTTCTCTGAAACAAAGACCAGAGACAGCTTAAAATGTCTAGCCATGGCCCTGTTGGAAGCCATGTCCCTGAAGCTGAAGGGGACAGGAGTTCCCATATGCTGTGCTGGCCTCGGAGCCTATCACCAGCCACTTTCTCTCAAACACACCTGAGGAGCGAAGGCTCAACTCCTTCCCATGCTTTCAGCTTCCATTCCACTGCGCTGCAGCCCCTGGCGAAGATGGGAACGTGGGAGGGTTCTCATCAGATGTCAAAAGTAAAGGTCATACTTAAGTCTTTGCTTTCTGTCATCATAAACCTCCTTCTGAGGCCCCTGAGAAATCGAGCACTGTCTTTGGACAGAAGACAGATCCCCGCCCCCTTTCTTGCCTGCTTATGGCAAGAAGAATGTTAAGAATTGATGTTTAACTGAATGGGGATTTCTGTCTTGGCCAGCTCTGGACTTAGCCAGCTGTCCACATGGCTTCAGGTGTCCTTCCTTCTACTGTCCCTGCTGAGGCCACACAGTCTTTTCAAAGCACAGTTATGCTCAACACCTCATGTTCAGTAGTTCCTAGCTCAGCATGTTCACCAAAAATTTAGCAAATTGATAACTGACAAAATAAATTCTAGCCTGCAGGTAGTGAACGCTCACTTTTCAGTTAACTGGTTCGTGGGTGTACTGGGCCTTGTTGAATTTATTTCCCATACTGCATGACAGCCCCTTTAGATCATACATCTCAGGATGCATGTAAGAGCTGCTTAGCCATCAACACTGTGAGAACATGTCACCACCCTCACAGGAAAACTTAGAGCCATCTTCCTCCATTGCCTCCCAATTCTATTAATAAAAATAACTAACATGTTTTATATCATTATAGAAATATATTCTGAATGTGTAGTTTAAAGGAAATCACATGACATATACCATTTAGGTTAGACTTCTTTCATATAGCATACATAGTGTTTTTAAAGTATATCTGTGTTGTAAAATATGTCTGTTCATTCATTGTTAATGGTGAATAATATTCTACTGTATGGATATACACATTTTATACATCTACTCATTAACTGATGAGAATTTGGACTGTTTGTGTGGGGCATGGCCATTATGAAGAACGATGCTATAAACATTTGTGAACATATATGGCAGTGACATGAATTTTTAGTTTTCTTGCGGACAGTCACACACATCTTCAGGGATGCAAGGGATATATCTGGTTTGTGTTTGAGATTTTGAGAAAAAGCCAAAAGCAGCTGCGCCATTTTACAACCCCAGCCATGGATGCGGGATCCTGGTTTTCCATCTGCCAACAGTTGTTCTTCCGTTTTCAGCTCATCCATTTTCAGCGCTTTAACGTGCACAGTTTAACGGGCATGATGAGCACTCATCTCCTCCCGCTCAAAACCTCCTGCCTCTTCCCAAACTGAAATTCTCTATCTAACAAACAACTTCCTACCTGCCCCGCCCCACAGCCTGGTGGCTTTTCCTTCTCTACAGATCTAACTCTGCTAGGAGCCTCATGTAAGTGGAACAAGACAATGATAGTTTGGGGGCGAAGCCCAAACTATCTCCCCCATTGTTCTCAGCCTCAGATCCTCATTGTGTTGCTGAGTGTGCAAAACTCTTGTACCTTGGGGCCATCAGGAATGGTAAGCCTATGAATGTTGGTATACAAGTTCTTTCAGGTACTTGGACTTGCTGGACTAGATGTTTAATTTTTGGAGGAATTTCTGTACGTGTTCCCCATGAAAGCAGTACCAGTTTGTATCCTTACCAACAGTGTTCAAGGGATAGAGTATCTCCACATCCTGGCCAACACTGGTTATTTTCAAACTTCTTTTCTTTTTTCTTTTTAATAAGCATCCTAATGAATGTCAACTAATACCTCCTTGCAAATATTTTTGCTACTGGTGCTGGGATTTGAACTGGGGTCTTCCTGGATGCTAGGTTAATGTCCTACCACTGTGCCATCTCCCAGCAACCCTCATTACAGTTTTGCTTTCTCATTTCCCTAGTTACTGATAAATCTAAACACCCTTTCGTGTATTTATTAGCTATTTGCCTAGCTCACTTTGGAGTACTGGTTACTCAAATCTGGGCCTGTCTCAAACCTGTGCTATGGTTTGAGTGTGTGGTCTCTGGCTGGATGTTTGGCCCTCAGTGTAGCAGTGTGGAAGGTTCTAGAGCCTTCAAACAGTGAAAGCTGCTGGGAAATAGGCCATTGGGGCAAGGCTGTCAGAAGGAAGCAATGCAGCCTTGTGAGGCGACAGTCATTTCCTATGAGACGGTCACTTTAAAAGAACAGTACTGGCCCCTGTAGTTCTCCGGGCTTTCTATTCTACCATGCAACCCATCCATGTGTCACATGCTCATACCATGGTGCCACACAGCATGTGATATGACTGAGGAATGTCCTCCATAGACTTGGATATTTAAACAGTTTCCTCTTATGTTTTTCTCCCAAGAGTTCCATAGCTTTTTCTTTTACATATAGACCAATAATTTCATTTTGGATGGATTTTTACATACAGATTGCCTAAAATCTTTAAAAGTACATACCTTAAAGATATATATATATATTTAAAAAATTAAACTGAACTTATTCCTTACTCTGAAAAAGAAGGGGGGGATAGCTGCTTAAATGTTTAGCAGTTTCATTAATTTGAATCAGTTTTCCCTATAAATATTTAATACAGGATGTTGGGGTTGTAAAGATGGTTCAGCAGTTATGGGTGTGTGCTGCTTTTGCAGACGGCCTTCATTCAGTTCCCAGCACTCCCATCAGGTGGCTCACAACCACCTATAAATCCAGCTCCGGGAATCTGGTGCCCTCTTCTGGCCTCCAAGGGTACCTGCGCTCACATGTGCATATCCAGACACAGACACACATCTACCCACAATTAAAAAATAAGTCTTTTAAAAATATATAAAAGGTTGTTTATATATACTTTCTGGGTTTAGTCATATTTACTTTATATCAATTCAGAAAATGCTGGAATATTTAACCTAACTGATTATGTACTAGTTTGTGCCTCATGTACATGTACAGTCTTCCAGAGAGTGGGTGATCTGCAAGGTCAAATGCCACAAGAGGTCAAGGTGAGGGGCACCTTGGGAAAGGCCCATGCTGTGCTGGTTGGAGCAAGAGTGTTCTGCCATGTGCTCTTTCAGTCTGGGTGCAGACAGCCAGGGATGCTGAGAAGTTGCCACTACACAGACTACTGTGGAAATTAGAGGAATCGGAGAGTGACTCTGGGGTACAAAGGGGTCACAGAACCATGCCACACAAGGAAACCTGAGCGTGTATGAAGAGAGCAGGAGCAAGCCTGAAGCAGCTCAAGGAAGAGGAACAGGCCTGGTTCTCGGGAGCGAGCAGAACAATGGCAGTGGGAACTTAGCTTACACAGAACTCAGGCATCAGAAAGTCCCATTCCTCTGAGGAGTGGCAACCTCCACAAGGACCATGCAGCACTAAGTCACAAATGCTTGATAACTGTGACTCTCTAGTAGCTGTAACAAAAACCAAACACCCAAGTAGCTTCAATTGAGAGTTGGCAAAAATCATATTTTATCCTGTGATAGCCTTCTTCCTACTCTGAAGCCCAATAATCTTGACAAAAAATATGAGAAACACATGTGTTCTTCTAAGGATTATTCTCATCCCCTCTTCATCCATGCTGTTTCGTACTATGTGGAGTCAAAGCTCTATTGCATGGAGCCAAGCATTGTGCCATCTGGAGTAGAAAGTTCGCACACCCCTTCTAGCCACATAAAGGCATCTAAGTGACCCATCTAGGACCCTGAAGCCTGAATGATGTGATCAGTCCCCTATTTTGCAACATTCTCAGCCTCCAGCCATCTCTGTGAAATGAAAGGGCACTCTGTCTCCATCTTTCTTGTGCAATTCTGCACAACACCAAGTAAAACTCATTTCCCAAAGAATAATATTTTGCTTATGAGAGAAATGAAATTATGAAAGAAAATGCTAGCGTCTCCCAGTTACCCAGGGCAGATGCTTAAGCCTTGTGACATGGAGGACAGTGATCAGTTTCTGACATGTGGGTCAGCCTCCCTCCCACACCCCTGCCCCTCCAGCAACAAGCATTTTCTCAGTAAACACACGTAACTGCACTGCATTCTCTGGGTGTTTTGCTTTTCTCTGAAGTATTTTTCTGTTTATGCTTTTCATCCTCTCGGCTCTCATGAATTTCCCCCTTGTTTTCTTTAATGTATCCTGTTGTAATAAGAGGATTTGGTTCCTTAAACCTATTTGAAAAACTTCCTTCCTGGCATTCAGAGTCCATCTTCAATTGTCAGAATGGGAGATAATGGTCCTTTGCAGGCTGGGAGGAGGGTCTTGCTGGCTGGGGGTAGGGACGCTGAGGAACAACGGGAACTGTGGTCTCCCTGTGTGGGACAGCTCACATATACTTCATGAGTGCTGAGTGGCCCAGTGAATGACAACAGTGGCTGTAGTGTTCACTCCTACAACACCCGGGCATTAACATGCAAGGTTAGTGGTTTCAAAACTGTCAGCATTTTCTTGTCCACGCACTCTTTCTGACGAGTTAGTGGGTTTTCTAGAGGGCTTAATTGCTCAAGCAGGATTGGAGTGCAAGCAAACGCCAGCTTTCTTGATCAAAATACACTTCCCTTGGTTTACTGCACACCCGCATCTTTCCAAGTCAGGTTTTGTTCAATTGCTTCTTTGTCTCGAGACACTAAATATATAATAAATGATGTTTATAAACATCTCTAGGGAAACAGGAGAACCATGTATCTTAGTATAACTTGTCTGTAAAACATGAGAAAGTATTATTAACCTCCAGAGGCCTGTTTAAATAAAACCTTAATTTCCAATGTAGTCTGCATGCCAATAAAAATTAGAATTTTTATCCTTAAGAAGACTTATAGTGGGCTGGGGAGATGGCCCAACTGGTAAAATGCTTGCCCATAAGCTTGAGGACCTGATTTCAGATCCCCCAAACCCACATAAAAAAGCCAGGTGCAGGGCTTTAGAGCACTTGTTGCTCTTGCAGAGGATCAGGGTTCAATTCCCAGCACCTACGTGGTGGCTCACAACCATCCATAATTCCAGTCTTGGAGAATCTGGCGTGCTCTTCTGACCTCCGCAGGTACCAAACATCTATGGTACGCACACACACATGCAGGTCAAACACCCGTACACACACAGTAAATCTGTCAAAAGATGTAAAGCTGGAGGTGCTGTGGAGCATGCCTGCGTTTATAAAGCTGGGAAGGCAGAGACAGGAGGATCCCTGGAGTTGTTGACCATGCAGTCCAGCCAAATTAGGGAGCTAAGAAGCCATGTCTCAAAAAATATATAGAGTGAGGTAGGCATCCAGCATTGGTGTCTGGCCTACACACACACACACACACACACACACACACACACANCTTCTGGCCTACACACACACACACACACACACACACACACACACATACACACACACACTCATGGAGACTATGGGATATGGGGATTGCTTACTCCGACATCCTCACTCAAGAATCAGGACTCAGGAGATTGGGACCTGGAGCCCAAATGCCAAGACCCAAAGCCCCCCTTCCTTAGATCAGTGTCAGACTGGGGGCTAAGCCAGCAACCCAGTGTTCATTCCAGGCAGTGTCTCTGCCTTTTGAGGTAGGATCTCAGAAACAGACACATAATGAGAACTCAGACTGTTTCCAAAGTGGAATCTGTATGCCTTCCTTTGCCCCTGCACCTTCCAGTCTCTTTAACTCTCTGTGGGCTTGAAGGAATTGGAGAACTGACTAGACAAGTCAGTAGGTAAAGTGGGATGCGAGTCCTTAGGTAAGGAGACCACAGATCGTCTACACGGGGAGCACATTCATCCACCCCTACTCTGTCGTGTGTACATTGGCTGACCTTCTGTTATCTGAAAGGCAGCAAGTAGGACCAGATCCCTGGAAACTCTAAAGAATCTTACAGGGCAGTGTTGGGAACAAACAGATAAAGAAACAAACTGCATTCTGGGTGATGTCCAACTTTTCTGCAGCCAGAGAAGGCAGAGGGAAGGGCCCCCAGGCTGAGGGGGTCACACAGGTTTGGAGAGCTGAGTCATTCCCAAGACCTAGAACAGAACTTGTGGGATTTTCACACACACATCCAAGCCATCTGGGGACCTTCTTAAAATGTGGATCCCAATGCAGGAAGTGAGAGAGGAGTCTGGAAGATCACCTGGCCCCTCTGTGATGTCAAAGTGCTCTGTGGGACACCGCTGGCCAACAGGGGACTGTAGAGAAACAGGTGGGGCTGGTGACCAGCCATGTTTGGAAAGCCATGCTGTGGGAATGTCTTGGAAGCAATAAGGAATAATGAATGAACTTGCTATCTGGGGGTTGCTGTGGGGAGTCTGTATGCTTCGGAAACTTGTTAAACCTAAGAATTGCTGGGGTTGCCAGGAAATGGCGACAAGTCACATTTTACAGAGGCTTGAAAAGGCAAAACCATAAGGCCATTTTTCTTATCGGGTCCAATCAGGGCCAAGCATATATCCTAACGTATTTCCTGCCTACCTACCTTCCACCTACATCCAATCAAACACAGCTGGTGTAGTGTGGTCAAACTTGTTTGGAGGAGTGAAAACCTAAACAAGAGCCTCCGGCATTTAACTTTGGTTGGCACATGCTCCCAAAGCACTCCACAGGGGATGCTTTCTCAGCCTTAAACAACCTGGCTGCCCTGCACTGCAAGCTAGCACCAATTTGCCCTTCTGCTAACTTCACTTGGGATCTAAGGCAGGGAACAACTTTGTCTTTCTCTGCTTTGAATTCTCAAACTGAATGTTCCTATTGCCTTGTACTGGGTCTGGCCCACAAGTTTTCTGCGAACTTAGGTCTTGGTTGTGTTTGCTCTAGGGCAGAGCTTCTTAAACATTAGCCTGTGCCTGAGTCACCTGGACACAGATGGCCAGATTCCACCCCAGGTGAGTGCTAGGAGGGGGAGGGGTGCTCATGGATTTGCTTTTCTACTCTGTTCACCAACGATCTCATGTGTCTGCTGGTCTGTACCCTCACTTTGATAATCACTGGTCTAGAAGAAAAAGTCAGTGACCTCTTACCAAGTCCTAACAAATGAACAAAGTAGTTTACCAGCTAAGGGCAGAGGCTCTAAGTGACTGCTTCCTCTCCCCAGGCCACAGAGTACACAGCCACCAGCTGCAGATGCAGTCATAGTACCTTTCCCCCAGATCCAATGGGAGTTTCGCTTGTATCAGTGTAGATGGGGCACTCAGTGACAGCAGGTCAGGACCATCATTGCCCAAGAACTCAACTCTGCTGCAGACAGCACTAAATAAAACAGCTTCTAAAAACGAATGAAGTCTCTGCATGTTTATTTGTAAATAGACTGGGCAAATGCAAACTTAACTTTTTGTATGTGTGTGCATGTGTGTGTATGTACCCATACAGGGAATCAGAAGCAATCATTGCCTGTCTTATTTTATCATTCTCTGCCTTGATTTCTTGAGACAGGGTCTTTCTCTGAACCCAAAGCTCACAGCTCAGCTGGAATGGCTGACGGGTACTCAAGTTCCTGAGACCCTGCTCATCTCTCCTGGCCCCTCCCCTTAGTGCTAGTGTTACAAGCTTGCATGGTCTTGCGCACCTTTCACATGAGTCCTGGGAATTCAAATTCAGGTCTTCATCCTTACACAGAAAGTACTCTTTTCCATTGAACTATATACCCACCCCCTAAAGAAGCAACAGCCTGCCTCCATCTTCGGCTTCAAAACCATCTTATAGTAAAGACAAACTCAGTTCATTCCTGTTTATGATTAAACCTCTGTTTCCAAAGATTGCGCTATGCCCCACCTGTAACCTTAACTACAAATGGTTCTGTACTGACTATTCTAGAAATGGCAATCATGTCTTTGTTTTAAAAAGTTAATAACCATCTTGCACCCCTATCTTGTTATGACTACCTTGTTACAACCACCTTGCAATCAGGCCTTTGTTTCAGAAGGTTGTTATGACTAGTTTGTTGTACTTACACACTGGTCCTGGGACCCTGCCTATTTTGTCCACCAAATCCCCCCATTTGGAAGCCCCTGCCCCTGAGCTGTAACAGTCTTGTCCTCCTCACACCCAACGCTTACCTCTCAAACCCTGCCTCAGTGGGAGGCAGCCCATGTACATAAATAAAGCTTGCTTAAATTATTTGGCCAGGATAATTTGGGTCAGTGGTCTTTCTCCTCCCATCTTTGTGATTGATGCTAGTCCTTAATCTTTTTTTTAAAGATTTATTTATTTTTAATTCTATGAGTGTTTGCCAGCATGTATGTAAGTGCGCCATGTGCATGCCTAGTGTCGGAAGAAACCAGAAAAGGATGTTACATCCCCTGGAACTGGTGTTACAAGCAATTGTAAGCCACCATGTGGGTGCTGGGAACCCAGGTCCTCTGGAAGAGCAGTAAGTGTTCTTAACTGTTGAGCCATCTCTCCAGCACTCTCTTTCCCCCCTTTAAAGGCAGAGTCTCACTGTGCAGCCCCAGTTGTCCTAAAGCTCACCATGTAGATCAGAGAGTAAGTGACTCCGTGTTCATGCCAGCACAATTTTTGTATTTATTATTGCACTGTAACCCCAGTCTTTGTATTGATTATTGAATAACTTGAGATCTGGGATGGTGATACCTCCAGCAGTTTTTTTTTTAAAAAATTGTTTCGATGATGCATAATATTTAGTTTTGTTCTGAATATCTTCCGTCATTTGTATTTCTACATGAAATTCAAGAATAATTTTTAATTTCTGTGAAAAATTGTATTGGGATTTTTAAGACAAACACATTGAGTCGTGGAATGCCGTTTGAGGCATAGCCATTTTCGCAACATGAAGCCTGCCATTCCACAAGCATGGGAAGTCTTTCCACATTCTGGTATAGAGACAGCCACTCCCTCTGCCTCCCAAGTGCTGGGATTAAGGGTGTGTGCTACCACATCTCCCTTGATCTTTTTAGGACAGTAAGAATACCATAGCCCCTGTTGCATTCTGTGACCACAATTTTAAGTGTCTTGTTTTTAATTCGTGAGAGCACCAGCTGACTCTGATTTTGTTACAGTCTTTGGATGGCTATATGAGATAGCCCAGGCAATAACAGAAGTTAGAAAGAGAATGGATAAATTAGAGCCTTCATGCATAGTTGGTGGGCTTATAAAAAGTCTCAACCACTTTGAAAACTAGCCTAGTCTTCATCAAAAGTTAAACATAGAATTGCCATATGACTCAGCTATTCCACCCCAAGATTTATGCTCAACAGAATCAAAAAATACGTTCTTTCAAAACTTATGTGAATATCTGTGGATCATTGTTCATAGTATACAAAATGCGGGGTAAGGGAGGCCTATCCGTTGATAAGTAGCTAAACAATGTGTTGTGTATCTTTATAGAGATGCAGGATGCTATGTGCATCTGGGGCTAGCTAAGTAGGGCAGGCTTCCTCTTACATAAAAGGGTACACTGGGCACTCAATGGCTCGCATGTGTAAACAGGCTATTCAATGGTTGCTTCTGTCTTTGTTTTCTGAGTAGGAGACCACCTGCAATAACAGAGCCTTGCTAGCGCGAAGAATGAAGAACGAGGTTCTGAGCCGTTATTATTTCAGAAAGTACTGTGTGTGTTTCTTGCTAATGAGCAACCAAGGGAGACAGCTGAGAAATATGTTCTTAAGACTTGATTTCTTTCCTCTTCAGATAGGCCTTTTTCCAAAGCTCAAATCCTGCATCAAAATGCCATTACCCTTGACAAGTATCTACAAAGGAATACAAATTAATTATAAGACTACCCCAGAAGGGAAAGTTGTTTTAAAATGAGTTAAATACAATGATTTACTTAATGGACAAAATAATCCAGGAAAATTTATTTAAATGATATCTGAATGTCTTTTGAGAAGAAAATTAAGCGGGCCAATTGCTTCTGAGAAGGAGCAGGATCTTTTGATTAGAAAAACAAATGTTATTTTGAAAATGTTCAAAACATCAACAAACAATGAGATGTATATTAACATTTCTAATCCCTTTATCCGATAATTATTGTTAACGTATAGAATCTATACAATAGATGCTATTCTCCTGGGAGAATAGGTTTACTTACTGAAGAGTGTCTCCGAGTAAAGGAAATCCATTTAGTTTCTGTTGCTGGCTCTTCATCAGCAAATCAGTTTTCTTTTCAGACAATTGAAACTAATTCTAGGGGCTGGAGAGATGGCTCAGCCGTTAACTCTCATTGCTTTTGCAGGGGTACTGGGTTTGGTTCTCAACACCCACGTGGTAGTTCACAATCATCCATAACTCCTGTTCAAAGTAATCCAGTGCCCTCTTCTGACCTCCATAGGTACCAGGCACACATGTGGTACACATACATGCAAGCAAAGCACCCACACACATAAAATAAACAAGTCTAAAACAAATTTAAAATAATTCTATTAGCCCTCTAACTTTTGAGAAGACTTCAATCTTTATAGGTTTGTTTGTATAACATCCCTGAGTCACAGCTCAATAGCTTACATGAGAATAATCATTTCGCCTTTACCTCAACAAAACAGGTGAGTTATTTACAGTGCACTCTCAGAGGAGGTGGGTGAGCATGTCTCTACATAGTCTTTTTTTTCTCCCATCAACAAACTTGCCTAAAAATATCTACTGCCTTCCTATGAACTCCTGCACAGAGTGTTGTACCCTGCCCGGAGAAAAGGGTTGATCCTTTGCTGGGTTTTTATGGACTCACATTCAAGTGTTTCCCCAGCTGTGTTTACAGCGCTGGGTTTCTAAGACTCTTGAGAAGTGATCAGTTTTGATTATGTGTAAACCCCAAAGTAAATTTTCTTTTCTGGGGACTCCTCTGGTTGACAACACAGATTATCCTGGCCTAGTGAACTATCTTTGAGTACAGTGACATCTAAAAGTGAAAGCTGGGATTTCACTCTGAGAAAGAGAGAGGCCTAAAATACAACACACAGCCTTCCTGCAGGGATAAGGGTTCTGAATTCCTCTACTCTTAAAAAAATTATTATAGCCTGTCTTGTTTCATGGTTATTTCACCATGAAAGTATCTTCAAAATAGTGTAAGCCTCCTTACAGCCAAGATTTTCAAATGCTATTTTTATTATAACTTTTATATAACTTTTTATATTATAACGTTTATTATAACTATACAAGTTTTATCACTTTCTATAATAACTGATGCAACCAAGAATATATTATACTCTCAGTCGTGTTTGCTTTTTGATTCATAATAAATATAAATTGTATGTAAATTTTTGGTGATTGTAATTTATGGACTATTTCTCATTGGGTAATTTTTATAGTAGTTATATTTACTATTCCTTGGTGCAAATTCTAACTACACAACAAGCCACATCTAGAGCCAGGTGCTTGCTAAGAGATGAGGCTTTGCCAGTTTACTACATAAGCTTGGAACAGTCAGTAAATCCAAGTGTGCCTCAGTTTCCTTGTGGAAATAATAAAGAACTAACAAAATCAATCAAAGTACATGGCACTGTGGTCAACATATTGGTAAGTTTTCAAAAAAATATGTTAATTGCTGTTACCATCAGGGATACAGTCACAACCATTGTGCCCTTGGCCAAGGAGCCCCGTCCTCCATTCTCTGGGAAGATGCTCTCCTCTTTGCAGAACTGTCTTCGAGGGGAAATAAGGGATATCAGCAAAGGTGACTAGCTAAATCTAAAGTACCACAGTGTTCATCTGTGACATATGCAAGTTCCAAGAAAATGAGACAACAGCCCATCAGGTGCTGTTTTGTCGAGACATGCTAAACTCCCAGTGGCCAAGCCCTATTGTCCCCGGAAGAGGATACTGAAGAGTTGGAAGAAGATGCTGTGTTTCTGGTTGCCATCACTGGAATCTTGAGCTTCACTGTGTGGAGCACACAGGGACCATTCATGATCGTGTCAGAAATGTGTTTTCCCAGGTTCCTAAAAAAGAAGTAGAAGACATGCCTCATTGTACACAGAAAACTAGAAAAGTATAGATTGAATTCAAATCACCGAGCTCCTATAATAATAGCACACTGCTGCTTTATAACTAACTTTAGTGGTTTAAAACAACCACTAAATATTATTTGCCACAATTTGTGGGTTGGCTAAGGCACCCTTCTGTGAGTTTTGGCAGTGGTTACTCAGGAGGCTGCCTTTAAGTGAGAAACCCAGTATGGCTCTCCTCATGCCTGAGGGTCGGTTCTGGCCAGTAGCTAGAGCCTCAGTTCTCTTGGTGAGGTCTCTCTTGTACCCCTCAATGGGGCTGGTATCTTTATAGCATGGTTGCCAAAGAGTAAATTCCATTAGGGCAAGAATACAAAAGCCTCTAGCACTCCCACAGTGTTCCAAAGACCACTCAGCTGAGCTTGCTGGGATCAGGAGCACATCCGGCTTTGCTTGGAGGGAAGTAGCATCTTTGGTCAGTCAATTATAGCTGTGTAACAAAGCATCTCAGGATTATATTAAATTTCCCTCATCTATTTATTATGCCTTCAACTGTGACATTTTCGTGTGGCATCTGTAAATAGCTTTCTGGTTTCTTTCTGCAGTTACTTAGTTTGAAGTGTCAGTGACTTGAAGAAACAGTGTCTATAGTTCTCAGTCTGAGAGTTCAGAAGGTGACAGATGAAGGGCAGAATAACTCTGGAAGTCGACTGGGAATGAAGAAACGAGAATGTAGCAAGAGCAAGACCACACCCTTGGAGTCTCCACTGAGGGTTCCCAGTGCTGTACAATGAGATNGCAGGGCATGAACAAATGCGAGCCTGCCCTTGAAACTAGAAAGCACTTTGTGGACCTCAAGGGGGTAGAAGCATGAGCCTCATACCACATGGGCTCACTAGAGGCATCTCAAGTCCGTGCCCCTGGCCTCTGTTTGACTTCGGAAAATTTCACAATATATACAGCTGTAAATGTCTAAGGTCTATGACCCAGCAAGCAACTGTTACATCTCCCTGGGTTTCTAGGGTGTAACTCTTTCCCTCTGGATTCTTGGATGAGGATGGAGAAGTTACCTGACTCCAAGGAAATCTAGCTAAAGTTGCTTGGCTTGCATTGCCTGGAAAGGTAGATATGAGGGTCACTTCAGAGAAGGAAGTGTGGACAAGAAGGGGTGGATGCAGAAACCCACAGGAAGATCCACTTCTGTGTGCGAGTTGAAGCCTCTCCAATGCTGTTTCCGAGGTAACCCCAGGGTCAAGGGAAAGAAAGTGCTAAAGGCTGGGAATCCCAGTCAGAAGACAAGCAGGACAGTGTAAGCCTATAATCCCAGCCTGCCTCTGTATACAGTGATCTGAGGCCAGGCTGGCCTACAAGAGACCTTTCTCAATAAAAAAAAAAAAACAAACAAAATATTTTTTAAAATATCTCCAATTAAGAACAGGTTATATTTAGGGATATATCTGCCTATCCATATCTACATATGCAGGAAATCATTAGCGTAAAGAGAGGCGATGTATTTGAAGGAGAGTAAGAAGAGATTTATGGGAGCATTTGGAGGGAGGAAGAGGAAAGGAGAGATGTTATAATCTCAAAAATAAAAATAAATTTAAAAATTACTAACAACAAAAATAAGAAATTATTTCCTGGGGAATGTATAGGAACAGGGCAGGGCTACATGTGGAACAGCAAGTTTTCCTGTATGTCAAGAAGTCTCAAGTGGACCAAGTGATCCCAGGCATTTTCCTAAATGTATGTGCTTGAGAAACCAGGTAACCTGATAAACACGGGTGCATTCACACGTCAGAGCCTCTCGGTTGCTTTTCTTTTAACGTTTGCTTTTGGTTCAGCATTTCCTTTCTCCGTCATACTCGTCAACTCCCAAACTACCCTCATTATAATCTATTTAGTGTCTTTCCTACCCATGACTCTAAAATTATGTGTGGACACATACACACAGACACACAAGGTGCTTTTTGATCATCATTTATTTTATAAAAACCAGCCATGTGATACAACACCCTTGTACTGGGCTGGACTCTGTTAACAGCACTTTTCGAAGTCCTTCCTGCTGGCCAGAACAGTCTAATCCAGTCTTCTTGGGTGACTTCATTGTCCCATCTCTGGGATGGGCCATAACTGTTTAGCCATTCCCCTAGTCCTAGAAATACCGTTTGCACAACAATATGCACAGAAACAAACGTGAAAACGAATAATAAAAAACACAATATGTTCTGGCGATTTTATTTCCCATTGGAGAGTTTCTGGGAAGGGACTGCTGGCTAGAAGACCTTTTTTTTTTCTCTCGTTTGTTTTGTTTCTTAGTTTGGTTCTATCTTTGTATTTTGTTGTTTTGTGTGTTGGTTGGTTGGCTGGATAGTGAACTTCAAGCCCTGTGTAAGCCAGGTAAGTGCTCCACCACTGAGTTGTGTCCCTGGCCCTTCTTTTATTTCTGAGCCTTGAATTCTTCCTCTAGCCTTCTTCTCTGGGAATTAAAATAGGAATTTTAAAAATGTCCTCAAAATCATGACAAATAAACATGATTCTATGCTAATAACGTGGAGATGCAATGAGAAGATGAATGCAGTGGGGGTCGGAAGACACCGCATGAGCTACAGACTCCCCTATTTGTGTGTGTATTTACCAGTGATGACAAAATGGACGCTCTCTCTCTCTCTTTTGGGGGGAGGAGCTATTTGTTTCTGGTAATTGGATAAGTGATCTAAAACTTTTAGAGGAAAATCTAAACTCCAAGAGAAAAATCATATCATTTTGTAAAAATACCTAGAAATAGGGTAAGTGACTTTCTCAATGGTCACTGGAACCTGGGCAGTCAGGTTATCCACCCTCGTGTCCTGGCTTCTGACTGCACTGCACGTTCAGTGACATGGTTCAGATGTGTGGGCAAATAATAAATGAAGTAAAGCAGAGCTCTTGCGAGAAAACCCAGTACACAGCATGGTGCCATGCAGGGGCAGGAAAACATCCCTAATCTACCTTCTTTCTTAGTCAAAACCTCCAGGAGGGAAGATAAATACAATGGACCGCAAATTATAACGTCTTAAGACAAAGGAAGCATAAAAGTACCATGGGGCATATAGACTGTAGTGCTGTTTGCTTGAAACGCGCTGAGAGTGTATTTTAGGTACTCAACACACACAACCCGACAGCCCACCAGGACTGGATTGGCTCACTTGTGTTCGAAACCCTGCGACATTGTGATGCTCCTCACTATAGAGGCTTCGTCAATCATTAGCAGCCTCGTGCCTCAGAGCATCAGCTAATTTATAATTTTTCTCCTGGAAAGTCTCCTGATAGAAAAAGAAATGGGGACTTGAGAGCTGATGGAAGCTCCACCAGACTCAGGACCAGTTTTGCTTCTTTTCATGTCCTTCTCTAGCCTTAAAAGTACTCTGAGTTCCACACTTCCTTTGTCAGCTTCCTTGGATTTCAAGTTTATTTGTCTTAAAATAGAGAAATATGACCTGTCACAGAAAGATATGACAGCCCTTTGTCCCAAGCACACTTTCAATAGCCTTTCCTGTTTCTCTTTCGCTGGCATTGGCTTTGGGTAGCAGTCTGACGGCTCTCCCAGACTTCCCAGCCCCTATCCCATGTCACCCTTCCTAATCAAGCCCTTGCATATTTAATCTCTCTAGGCACCTATTACCCATAGGACTAACATTAAAGCCAACATTTCCAGTTCAGGACCAGCTGGTTGATTCTAAGAGCGTCAAATCACAGGTGGCAGTGCTCGTTTGCTACCTTTGTCTCCAAGACCCTCACCATAGAATGTAGCTTCAGCTTTGGGTGTGCACCAATGGGTCCTCACTTCTGTTTTTCCACGTCTTATTCTTACCATCATACCGTAGATTCCTAAGACTTCTTACGGAGGAACTATGTTGCTTTTCTATGAAATCTCGTGTGATCATTTCCTGTTGCGGGAGCTCCTTCTGCTCCTTCAGCCAATAGCTGCTGAGATACCA
>LOJH01032332.1:0-13121 GCA_001685095.1 Ellobius talpinus
CCCTCTCTCCCTCCCTCTCCCTCTCTGTCCCTCTCTCTTTTGAGACAAAATCTCATGTGTTTCTGACTATCCTGGAACTCAATATGTAGAGCAAGCTAGATTTAAATTAAAAGATCTCTCTGCCTCTGCCTCCTGAGTGCTGTCATCAAGGCCTGTGTTACCACACCTGGTCTAAGAATCTATTTCTCTTTTTCTTTCTAAGTTTTTATGTGTAGAAGTGTTTCGCCTGCATGCATGCATGTCTGTGAACCACATGTAAGCAGTGCTAGTAGAGGCCAGAAGAGGGCTTTTAATGCCCTGGAACTGAAGCTACAGGCAGTTGTGAAGTGCTCTTAACTTCTGAGCCATCTCTCCAGCCCCAAAAATCTGTTTCTAATTAGCTGCTCAATTTGCTGTTCCTGGGCTGATTCGAAGTGCACGATAGCAGGACCTGAACTCAGCTACACTGACTGAGCCTGGCTTAGTATCCAAAATTCCTGTTCTCTTGTCTGACTTATTACCATTGCCTTTGATGCCCTCCTACTTAAATTATATGTGTACTTTGTTTCTCTCCTTTCCTTAATTAACAAAGGTTCTCCAATATCAACTCCAAGTCCATCACCATTGCCTCGCACCCCAACTTCCACTCCAGTTCATGTGAAGCAAGGTACTACCAGCTCTGGTATAAATAATCCTCATGTTATTGTGGATAAGCCTGCACAGGTTATTGGAGCCTCCACTCCGAGTGTAGGTATGTATAAGCAATATTCATGCAATCTAAAGGTTTGATCTTTTACTAATGATAAAATCCTACCATGAACCAACCCTCTATCCATAAGTAAATGTATATGAAAAGGAACCCATACCGTTTCTCTGAGGAAGATTATCTATGTATGAAAATCTAGCTGAAAGTTTAGTTGAATTAGAAGCCTTTTCTACAGCCACCACACTGCCCTGTAGTCTGGCCCAGCTGCATGGATCCTGTCTGCAGCCACCACACTGCCCTGTAGTCTGGCCCAGCTGCATGGAACCTGTCTGCAGCCACCACACTGCCCTGTAGTCTGGCACAGCTGCATGGAACCTGTCTGCAGTCACCACACTGCTCTGTAGTCCGGCGCAGCTGTCTGGGACTTCTCAGGGTTTCTGGTTTTGGTTTTTAAATATTATTTTACTAACTTTGTATCCATTTCTTTCATTTAATCTATGTTTATACACTTGCTCTCAAAGTGTAATCTTCCCCTATTAAAGGAAATAGTGAAAAGAGAAATAAAATAAAATGAATGATATTAAGGTAGTGGGGATGGTTTCTCTACCCCATGGATTAGAATTGACACATTACTATATATACTGGGCTTTTTCAATTGGGTGTTTTGTTTTGTTTTGAAACTAAGCAGTTTTAGAGTTGTTTACTGTAGAACTGATTTCAGAAGTAGTGCTTTCAGCATATTTGGGTATGCTGGACATTTTGGGGCTACATACTAGTTTTAATAATCAGCCACAACTCTGAAGAGGCAAATTTGGTAGGTGAAATAAGTTGCTGAATATCACTTTAGATCTTCAGTTAATATTTACTGTTGATAATTGTGCAGTTGTGGGAACTTGTCATAGGGGTAGCATTTGGAGACAGGTGCATCAGAAGCTGGCATTCACTGGAAAGTATGCATGTTGGCTCATTTGTTAAGTGACCTACACCCTTGTGTCATACTGTCTCTTCTTGTATAGGGAGCAGAGTATGTTGTATACATGTCACCGCTTCTTCATTTTGTCCTTAGTAGTGTCTCACTGTTTTCCAGGCTTGGAATATGATCAGCTTGTAGGGGTGAAGTGTGTGTGCATGTGTGTCTGCCTGTGTGTGTGTATGCTTGTGTGTTTAGACTTTTAGAATTCTGAATTTTTAACCCTTAGTAATTGAAAGCAGGGAAGGGTGGCAGAAAATGATTTTAAAATATATTTGTAAACTTTATTTTATTGATACATAATTGTTAAATCTGTTTTGCATATCAGGAAGTCCTACAAGCAAGCTCCCAGTGGCCTCTCAGGTTTCCCAAGGAACAGGGTCCCCTGTTCCTAAAATTCATGGAAGTAGTTTCTTAACATCTACAGTCAAGGTAAACTCTCCCTGCTCTGTGCAGACTCAGAAGGTGTACAAATCGATGACAATGTATTTTGAAGATTATTTCCTCACTTAGTTTCTTCCTGGGGTAGAAGACAGTTCTCAGCATGTCTATCAAGTGATCACCCAGTATCAATTTGAAAGCTCAGTGTGGGGAAAGAGGCGACCTTACTTATTTTGTGGAGAGGACAGTGTATTAAAAATACTTTTTTAGAGGGTGAAGAAATGACTCAGCCATTCAGAGTGCGAAGAAATGACTCAGCCTTCTTGCAGAGGATCTGAACCTACCTGGCAGTCCACAGCTCTGTGTGACTCCAGCTTCAAGGGTTCCAGTGCCCACTTCTAGGCTCTGTGGGCACTGCGTGCGTGCGCGCACACACACACACACCACACACACACACACACACACACACACTCACATTCTCTCTCTGTTGACAGCTGGGCTGGTTTCTGCTTCTTCAGGCTGGTCTGATCTCAGAGTCTTTGCAGTTTCCCTTATCTGAGAGGGAATTTCTACAGTCTTTTTTACTTATTCTTAGAGGAAGGACCTTAGTGAATATGCTCAGTTTCAGGGACTTCGGAAGCTATTTTGAGTTGTTTACCTTGTATTTTACAGAGCTTCCCTGGGCGATGGAATGTTGTATTCTTCAGGAAACTGCTATACAACACTGGTAGAATATTTGCCTAATTTGCACAAGGCCTTGGATTTAATCCCCCGTGCCACATAAAACCAAGTGTGATAGTGTACACATGTAATCACAGCACTCAGGAAGTAGAGGCACTAGGATCAGAAGTTCAAGTGCGTCTTTGACTAGATAGTGAGACCAGCCTTGGCTATATGACACCCTGTTGTAAAACAATAAAGTTAATCACTGAAAATTTAAATAGAACTCTAACATTCATCAGGACATAGATGAGTTAAAACTTTTCTTAGCATTAGGTTTCCCTTTTTTTGTATTTTGAGGCAGGGTCTCACCATGTAGTCCAGGCTAGACATGAACTAGCAGTCCTCCTTTGTCAGCCTCCTGAGTGCTGAGATGTTACAGGAGCTCAGGTGGGAATGTATACCTCACTATTTGCTTTGAGAAGGGAATTACAGTGACTTCATAGAAACTTGGAAGATCCATAAAGCATTGTAGGTTTTTGTTTTCTTTTGTCTTTGTGTTACTGGGTGTGGTGGGTTTACATTAAATGTAAGTGGCTGGAATATCTGAAATAATTTGTTTTGGCTTATTGTGTAATAAATGGTTTTACACACAGCAGGAGGATTCTTTATTTGCATCTATGCCACCTCTTTGCCCAATTGGTAGTCACCCTAAAGTGCAAAGTCCCAAAGCTGTGACTGGAGGACTTGGAGCTTTCACAAAGGTGAGTGTGTGCCACAGCGTCGCTCCTGGGGCCAGTGGTCATTTTCCACTCTTTTAAAATAGGCCTTAGTTCTGAGGTATGCCTCCACTTAGTTAATGCGGTCCACGTCCTGGGAGTACAGTGAAACGGGAGTTCAGAGGTCACAGGCTGGATTGTTTCTCTCTACTGCTTTCCAGTCTTGTGACAAGTGACAGAAGAATCATGGGATTGAGCCTATTTGGCCCCTTTACTACCTCTTAAGGACTATTAAAGCAGTATTTTTTCCTTTCTCATGAAGCCATCCTGTAATACCAAGCTTCATTATTAATATCATTGTAGAGAGGCTAGATTCAAATGTTAACAGTAGGTTCTTCCTCCTACTCCCCCATCGGGTACTTATTCGGTGTCATTGTTTGTTGCCAGGTGATCATCAAACAGGAACCTGGGGAAGCCCCTCATGTGTCCACCACAGGAGCTGCCAACCAATCACCATTCCCTCAGTATGTGACTGTGAAAGGGGGTCACATGATAGCTGTATCCCCTCAAAAACAGGTCATAAGTTCTGGAGAAGGGACGACTCAGTCTCCAAAGATTCCACCCTCTAAGGTTTGTATGGTTTTTGGGGTGGGGGTGGGGTGTCAAGGTACAAATTGTAGGTTATTTATCTGAATAATTGACAGGTGCCAAAATGACTTAGGGTGAATGAGTTGCTGAGCCCATGCAAACCTGTGGATGTTAGCCCATTAAGAAAAGACTCAGTAACATGTGCCCTGTACTGTCTGTCCCTGACAAGAGTGGGCGTGTTTAAACAGAAGCCCCAGGAATAGTCTAAGGGGCATAAAAACATTGAAGCCTCTCTCCAGCATAAAAATAGCAGGCCCTGTCGGCTTTCTACTTGATTTCAGTCTAAGTGGGTGCATTGTTTTGACCTGTTCATTTGTCCAGGCTGTGTGATTTGTTTTGTTTTGAGATGACCTTAGATTCAAGGCAACCCTAGTATCTCAGTATCCCAAATACTAGAATTACAAGTGTGTGCCATTTGGTTCATTTTATTTATAACTTAGAAGTCCCAGAGAATAAGCATATAGGGAACTTTGAAGTAGTACACAATCCATATTCTACCACATCAGTCACATATAAAATCTATCGCCTGCTTATATGCCATGATCGTATTTATACGTTTCTTGTACGTTTCTCAGACTACACGTTCAAGCAGGTATTTTTCATTCCCATTTTATGATGTGAAAACCATGAGTTTGAAGGGCTTGGAACCTTCCTGGAGAATATATGAACATATAGCATATAGCTAGGGAGTGACAGGAGGCTTGAAACTTGTGTCTTTTGGCCTCCAAATGCACCACGCCAGGACTGGTGAGATTTATAAGGTGTTTTCTCTAACCTAAGCTTGCTTTTGGAACACGTAGCTATCTTATCCCAGTGTTTTGGCGGATATGTTCTGAAGCTATTGAGAATGTTTTGTGGGTGTTTATACTTCAGCTTGAAAGTTCAGACTATCTAGGAGAGTGAATCGTTTTAAGAAGAATACTCTAAAATGGAAGATGGTATTACATAAATCGGGTTAGTTTAGATAAGTAAGTCTCTGGGGATAAAGATGAAAAATTCAGTGTTACAGGTTGTTTTTAAATAAGTGTTTCCAAAACTTATCTCATCAGACAGTTAGTTCATCTTCTGATTTAAAACATAGCAATTCCTTATCTGTCCCAAATTTACTGCATCACAATTTCCCCCAAGGGGAATTAGTTTTTCATAAGCTGCCTGCTGCCTTAGATGCCCTGGGCAGCTAGAAAATGCTGCAGCATTGCTTTGGCCTCAGGTAAGCTCTGCCCCTCCTTCAGTGAATCATTTGTTGTTTGTAGCTATTGTACTGTGTTTGCAACAGCAGAGGTAGAACCCGGGGCCTCACGTGTGTTAGACAAGTATTCTACAACTGAGCTCAGTTTCTTTTTACTTTGTATTTTGAGGTTAGGTCCTTCTGCCTTTGCCTCTGGAGTTGCTGGGACAGCCTCTGTGGCTTAACTTCTATTCAGGCTGTCTTACACATGCTACTTTTTAAAACCTCTTATTTATTTGTTTGTTTGTTTTTTATGTGTACATGTCTTTTGCCTAAGTGTGTTCTGTGCACCATGTGCATGCAGTGCCTCAGAGACCAGACAAGGGTATCAAATTCCTCTAGGACTGGAGTTGCAGACAGCTATGAGCCGATATGGGGGGGGGAATCAAACCCTGTGCTCTTAGCCACCAAGACATCTCTCCAGCTTCTTACTCATTATTTAAAATATGTTATATATAGGAGAAAAGATTTTTTCTTGTCCTTGTTGTTTTACATTTATCCGTGTGTATAGGGACACAGATGTGAGACAGTTTGAGGACTACTTGATGGAGTTAGTTCTCTGCATCTTGTGGGTCCCAGGGATCAAACTCAGATGATCAGGCTTGGTAACAAGTGCCTTTACCCAGTCAACAGTCTCACTGTCCCAAGGAAATATATGGTTTTACCAATTTAAAAAAAAAAGGTTGTATTCATTTGTTTATTTTGCATTTATTTATGTGGGGTAGGAGAATGCCACAACATGCTTGTAGAAATCAGAGGACAATTTGTAGGATTCATTTTTCTCCTTCTGTCATTTGGACCCAGGGATCAAAGTCAGGTCGCCAGACTTGGTGAAAGTTGCCTTTTCTGATTGAGCCCAGCTGGCCCCAGTGTAGGATTTTAACACATTGCCGATGGTGACCAGAAGATCTGCAGTAGGTTAGACTCTGTTTTTAACCACCTTTTTGCATCCAGTCAGTCCACTCTGAGAAAGTTGGTGGGTTTGTGCAAGGATGCTATGAATAATACTTAAAGGTGCCTAAGAAAGAAGAGCAAGGGGAAGACCTGCAGAGAATCGGGAGAGCATGGGCAAAGACATCCCTGTCTGCCTGAGTAGTTTATACATGCATCAGACTCAAGATGAGGAGCTCTCTGCACATGTGACTGCTGAAATGCTTCCCTCAAAGCTACCCAAACAGGAGCATCCAAAAGGGTTAGCTTTACTCAATACAACTTTAGAACAATAGAAATTGATGTATCTGTCATCAGCGTTTTTGTTTTTAATGATAGTAGGAAGAGGTACTACCCTTAAAAGAGTTGAGGACTCAGCGGGCTGAATAGGACAGATGCAGTAAGGTGTAACCAGACATTGAGTGCCGAGATTTTTTTTGTTGGAATTCTCAAATTTAAGCACTCAGCCAGGTTCCAGGAAGGAATATCACGTCTTTCAGGGCTAAATAAGAATTAGCAAGAGTGAGACCAGTAAACAGTATCGAATATGAATCTTGTATGTGGCACACATATTGAGCATAAGGGGCTATAGCTTTGAGCATCTATTGAGCATGTCCAGCCTTTCAGCTCCCAGCCAAGTGTGCACCAGGATAACTATGCATACAGCCTGCATCCGAACTTGTGAAGTTAATTAAATTAGCATGAGACTTTGCAAATTCTTCTTAACTTTATTTTGGGGCTGCTGAACAGGAACATTGTAGACGGTAACATTGAGTTAAAACATCAGAAGAATGGACACATCCATGTATTGCCAATAGTTGTGAATTGTTACCTTGATGATAGCCATTCTGGCTAGATTAAAATGTAATCTTATTTTTTTCCTTATATATGGTCTCACTATGTAGCCCAGGCTAGCCTCATACTTCCAGAGGTCTGCCTACGTCTGCCTCCTGAGTGCTGGGATTAAAGGTGTACACCACTACCCCTGGCTGTTTGATTTCTCTCTTTCTTTCTCTCTCTCTTCCTTCCTTTCTTTTTTTGTTTTAAATGTGTATTAGTGTTTTTTTATGTCTGTGTACCACATGTGAACCTGGTACCCATGGAGGCCAGAAGAGGGTGTCAGATCCTCTGGGTCTGGAGTTTCGGGTGTTGTGAGCTACCATTTGGTGCCAGAAAGTGAGTATGGGTCCTCTGGAGAACAGCCTGTGCTTTTTAACTGTAGAGCCATCCATCCAGCCCCAATTTTTTTTATTAGCATATACTAAGTATACATAATGGGTTTGTTATATTTTCATGCATATATATTTTGGTTATATTTACCTCCTCATTACCTTCCTCTTCTCACTCATGATCCTGTGTGTGTATGTGTGTAATTCATTAAGCTT
Source organism: Ellobius talpinus (assembly GCA_001685095.1). Classification (NCBI taxonomy): domain Eukaryota; kingdom Metazoa; phylum Chordata; class Mammalia; order Rodentia; family Cricetidae; genus Ellobius; species Ellobius talpinus. The sequence goes on from LOJH01032332.1 coordinate 7,607, forward strand.
CATTAGTATTGTTTACAGGAGAACTTAGTTTTATTAGGGTGACGTATTATCAACAGGAGGATGGGTATCTCACTAGTGACTGTACCAAGAAAGAAAATCTTTTTCTCTTCCCCAGCAACTATCAACTGCCTATGGATCCTCAGGGACGAATAGGTACCTTTATGCCCCAATAAGACATTGAGAAGTCCAGTCTTACGCAGTATCATGACTTCAAGAATATAATGTTTGTTGGATCCCCTAAAACTAGAATTACAGGCAGATATAGATACTGAGAACTCAATTGGGACGCCTGCAAGAGCCATCTATCCAGTCCCTCTACCTTTTAAGTTTTGATTGTAGAGCTCTTTGGTTAAATTGATTTTTTTAAGCTATTGTGAATTAAGATTCCCACTGTCCAGTTTTTGTTTTGTTCTGTTTTTTGTCAACAGGTTGGTTTGTTACTGGTATATAGAAAAGCTGCTGATTTGTATCCCACTGTTTAGCTTAGGGTATGTAACAGATCTGAGAGTTTTCTGGTGGCATTTTGAAGGTCTTTTTATGGTACTGTGTTGTCTACAAATGGAAGATTTGGCCTCTTCCTTTCCTATTTTTATCCCTTTTATTTTTGTTCCATTTGTCTAACTGCTTTAGTTAACATTTCAATAAGGACACTGAGTAAGAAACAAAAATCCAGTTGAAATCCAACCATTTATTCACAGATTGCTGCCTGGAGGCCAGTTAGGGCAGACCTTGCCTTCCCTGGCCACCCGCTGAGCCCATCCTCCAAGTACCTGGATTACACATCTCAGGCTGGTCAAACTCTATAGTAAGACCTGTCTCACAAAAAGGGCAGTGGGTATTGGCATTAAATCTTAAGACTCAAATAACAGTCTTGCTGTATCCCCTTCTTCAGTTTTTTATCGTTAAGAATTTTTTTTCATAGACGCTCTTTGATTGCCCCTCGGAGGCATTTGCCACATAGGTACGGAGAACACATGATGGGAAGAAAGCATCATTCTCAAGGGTTGCCTCTCTGACCTCTACATATACACACTCACAAATGATAAAAATCTTGAAGTTGTTGAATAATAGTGGTCTTTTTGTAGCCATGTCTATAATACATTACCCACCTCTGGCCAAACAAATTATTCATGACCTGTGTGGGAAATAAGGTTCAGCCAGGGAGAAAAGGAATGTAGATGATGAGATTATAGCCAAATCAGGAGAGCTACGATGCTCATCTCCGCTCTGGGCTAATTGATTTCTGATAGTCTCTTCTTTCTTGAGCCACGTAGAAGAGTAAAGCAGAATAATGAATACTGCGTGACCACTGCTCAGTTTCAGTAGTTACCAGTGTTTGCTAACCCTATTCCTCTTACTGGAATATCAGTTATTACCTTCAGTGATGTGTGTGTGACACCACACTCACTCTTGAGTTCCCATATTCACATGCACTCACACTAGCTCACAAAACTCATAATTTCACACTTACATACCTCTGAGAATAGTTTAAAGGGATCCCAACTAATTTGTAGTTTCCTTGGAAATTAGTTTCTTTAACTGAATTCAGATGAGACCTTAAAAAAAAGATCAGGCTAGCCTCAAACTCGCAGAGATCCACCTGCTGCTGCCTCCTGAGTGCTGAGATTAAAGGCGTGTGTCACCACTGCATGGCTTCCAGATGGGGTCTTTTTAACATTACATGTATTTACCTTTATGTGTTTGTGTATTGGGTGTATGTGTGTGTGCTGTAGGAAGGCTTGCAGCTTGTGGTTACCTGCCTACTGGGGCATGGCCTCTTACACTATATATGCGGATGCAGAGCCTGCGTCCACCCCTTTTCCCTCCCGCCGGCTGCTCGTTTGGATTGTTAGATTGCGGGATTCGATCTCTGTCCACCGTTCAAGCAGAGAATTCTGATTTGTGAGTTTACTCCTAAATAAATAGCTATCTATTTTTCAATTCTGAGCTAGTGTGGGATTTCTTTTAAGTGTCCGTTCCATCACTAATTAACTTGGCACCCACGTGGATTTAAACTCCATGCCTACCGGGTGGACGGCCTGGTGTGTGTGTGTGTGTGTGTACACATGTACACATATGTGCACACGAGTACATTTACCACAACTTGACAACTTGCAGGAATCAGTTCTTCCTCCCATCCTATAGGTTCCAAGAATTGAACACAAGTCTTTAGGCTTAGTGGCAAGTGCCTCTATCCACTGAGCATCTTATCACCTATGAGTCTCTCCTTTTCTTAATTTCATTACTGAGATTTTATTGATTGAGGTTCAGTACATAAGACATTTAAATTCATATACAGTTCTTTTTTGGTCAGTTGATTTCTGTTTTGTTTGGTTGGGTATTTGAGGTAGGGTCTTACTACATAGCCTTGACTGCCCTAAAACGTTGACCAGTCTGGTCTCCAAATCACAGAGCTCTCTGCCTGCCTATGACTACCAAATGCTGGGATTAAAAGCATGAACCTTCATGAGCCTGACCTTTATAGTTCTTAACAGTGTGCCAGAGATCTTTTTAAAATAGTTGTTCCAGTAGTGTTTAGCTTTAAACCTGGTAGCAGATTTTCCCTGCAAGACTCTCATGTATTAGTATCATCAAATGTTGATCATCTTTACTCAGTTCCCACTGATTGACTATTTTAGACCATATATACTATATACTCATATTTTCAGTGTTTCACAGCACAGTATCAAAATTGTTAGGAAAAAATGTACTACCACAATTAGAGGTGGTATGGAGGGTATATAGTCTCAACGGGGCAGTGACCAAGGACCTGGAACTCACCATGTAGACCAGACTTGCCACAGACTTCCAGAGATCCTCTGCCTTCCCCATGCTAGGATTAAGGGTGTGAATCACCAAACTCAAACCAAGAAGTGATTTGTTTTGTGTTTTGATTTTTTTTAAGGCAGAGTTTCTTTGTGTATCTTTGGCTGAACTAGAACTAGCTCTGTAAACCAGGCTGGCCTCAGAACTCGGAGCTCATTTTCCTCTGTATCCTGAGTACTGGGATTAAAGGCGTATGCCTTTACCATCTAGCCTAAGGAGTGGTTTTTCAGGAAATGGTTCTACTAAAATAAAGGAAGTAGAAGTAATTTAAAATATATAAGGGATATCAAATGGATGACTGAGACTCCAGATTGCCATTTCGTATGCTTTATGTTGTAGGGTATAAAACCAACCACTCTATAGAGTGTTACATTGACACTCAAGTGAGCCACCGTCTCCCATGGTTTAGTATCCCATTATCTGATAGTTGTACCAAAAACTAAACAACCAGCAAATGATTTCATCTTTTTAAGAATTCATTTAGGAAGCTCAGTGGTAAAGAACACTGGCTCTTCTTTTCAGCACCCACACAGTGCCTAAAATCATCTGTGACCCCAGAGGATCCCAGGCCTTCTCGGACCTCAGTGAGCCTTGTCCTCCTGTGGTACACAGACTTATGTGCACCAAAACCCCCATACACATAAAATAAAAATACATATTTAAAAAAATCATTTACACTTAAAAATGGGATGAAGTGGGATTACACAGGCCTTTAAAAATGTTTCTAGAGCTACTGAAAATTTTATATTTGGGCTGGAAAGATGGCTCAGCAGTTAAGAGCACTTGCTACTCTGAGAGGACGCAAGTTAATTCTCTAGCACCCACATTAGGTGACTCACAACCGCCTGTAACTCTAGCTTCAGGGAATTCGATGTGTTCTGCCCTCAGATACCAGCACACGTGGAGCACAGACAGACAGGCAGGTGTGCACATATACATAAACAAACAAAAATGAACATTTAAAAACTCAAATGGTTGACAGAAGTATCCCTATGGACTGTCCAAGTGGAGGAAGGAAGGTGGAGAGCACTGCTTAGTTAGCATGATTAGGTAGGCTCCAGCGGAGGCTCGGCGCTCCTCATCTCCAGTTTGAGCTGTCTGTAGCTCCTTCTTTAGTTTCTTGGTGGACCATTTCAGCCTGTTGTCAGAAACCATTTATTTATTTACTTATTTATTTTGGTTGCATTGTCACTCTGGTTACCTACTATCTTGGGGTTTTTTGGGGGGGTGTTGTTTGTTTCTTGCTTGTTTGTTTTGTTTTTGTTTTTTCCATTCTATCAACCAAACTGACCTAGCTCTGGGCATTGGTATGATTTGTTTTTTGCAAACCAGATGTGTGTGTGTGTGGGCGAGGATAGGGAGTCATGTTTGCCTTCCTTGAGTCAGGCTTTGAGAGCAGTGTGGTGGCACACATATTTAATCCCAACACAGGCCAACCTGCTCTACACAAAGATACATTGTCTCAAACAACAACAGAAGAAAAGGTTAACCCTTTGGTTTCCTTGTTTCCACATTGCCTCATGATTACCATTGTTTAGTTAACAGAAATAAGTTCACATTAGCTGGACATTTTATAAATACATTCTTATTTTATGATTCTGTGAGGTAAATATTGCCAATGCTTAAGCTAATTTTCAAGTTCAAGGAAATTGAGTAATTTACCCTGTTGCCAACTTGGAGTTGAGCCAGGAAAACAAGTCTGGTTGCCCTGTGCCTAACAGTGCTTGATTAGGGGACCATTATCTTCACATCAGCCATAATATTCAAGCTCATGGCAAATGTATTTTTATATCACAGTCTTTGAAAAGAAACAAGTGGTTTAGTAGATTGTAATGAAAGGAAGCTCATTTGTTGCTTATTTTATTCTGCCTCCTGAATGGTTGTTTTATTGTTTTGTTTTATTTTGCGTTTTTTTTCTCCCATTTTGGGGGCAAGGTCCTGCCTGTGTATCTCAGCATAAGAGCCCTGAGATTGTAAGCATGTACCTACTGCTCTTTAAAAATATTGGGGGGGGCGACTGCAGAGATGGCTCAGAAGTTAAGAATGCTTGCTGCTCTTCTAGAAGACCCACATTTGATTCCAGGCACCCACACAGCAGCTCACTGTTCTCTGTAACTCTAGTGCCAGGAGATCCAGTGCCATCTTCTGACCTCCTTGGGAACAGGTGTGCATGTGATAGACACCATAGATGCAGACAGAACACCTGTACCTATAAAATAAAGTGTTTTTATTAAGACTGAGAATTTTATTTTCTGGTGTGTTCATTTTCTTTCTTCAGAAAGTTTTAAAGTTCTCATCTCATAAAATTCATCATTGAAAATCTCTCATCATACTTGTTCACTTAGAGTTACTCCAAGGTATTTTATGTTGTCTGAAGGGTGATGTTTCTCTGATTTCTTTCTCAGCCCATTTATCATCTGTGTACAGGAGAGCTACTGATTTTTTTGAGTTAGTCTTATATCCTGCTACAATTACTGAAGGTGTTTATGAGTTGTAGAAGTACCTTGGTAGAGTTTTTGGGGTCACTTATGTAAACTATCATATCATCAGCAAAGAGGGAGAGTTTGACTTCTTTTCCAATTTGTATCCCCTTGATCTCCTTTTTGTTCTTATTGCTCTAGCTAGGACCTCACGAACTATATTGAGTAGATATGGAGAGATTAGACAACCTTGTCTTGTTCCTGATTTC
>LOJH01032334.1:13299-25913 GCA_001685095.1 Ellobius talpinus
CTCTCTCTCTCTCTCTCTCTCTCTCTCTCTTTCTCTCTCTCCTCTCTCTCTCTCTCTCTCTCTCACACACACACACACTTTAGTTAGCACTGCTGTTTCATTTGTGTGCTTATCTGGCACAGGGGCCCTGAAGCTCTGTTGGAAAGTCCCCCTCCAGCTGAGCTGAGAGAACACAGATAGGAAGCTCTCATGCAGGATGCACCTTCCGGGGAAGGAATGGTAAGGAACTGCTTTCATCTGTTGTGCGTTTCTTGTCCTTATGAAGTATTCTTGCTGGCTGCTGGGGGATTTCTTCACAGCCTTAGAAAGCTGGGAATTGCTGCACGGTCACCGTCACCCCCACTGGATTCCATCCCCCTTTTCAGACCTGCCAGCACATGGATGATCTATCTGCCTGTGCCTGTCTTGATCAGACTACTAGAATGCATGTCATTTTGTGACATCTCTCTCTCTCACTCCGGCTGTTGTTTGGGATTTTCTCTGCATCACAGCTGGCAAAGGAGTCTCCAGCAAGATGATAAGGAAAGGGAACCAGGAGGAACAGGGGAATAATGGGAAAGAAACAATGTATTTTTCTATTTTTACAATGCCACTTTCCCTAACAAAAACATTTTCATTATTAATAATTTTAAATATTAAAGTGCAAAGGTACATTTTGGATAAATATGTGACTATTAGCAATATTAACTTTCTAGAAAAATCCAGAGCTCTTTGAGGTTACTGTTTTAGGAAAACAGTTTTTTTGTTTTGTTTTGTTTTTTGCATTTCAGTAAGGCAAGCAAAGGAAAGTTAGTGATAGGGTGGGAACCACACACTAGAATTAAATGCCACAAGGGGCGTGACTATAAGCAGCATACTGTTTAAGTGTGTGGAATTTACGTTTTTTTGGAAATGGCATGTTTGTGTACTTTGGGGAATACATTTTATCACTTTATACATTTTATTGGGTGACATCACTTTATCACTCCAGCTTTTATTAATCTCCCCACTGAGCAAGTTCATGTGGTCATTTGGATTCAATCAGTATTTCTCTAGCAAGAACTGTTCTTGTCTTCTATCTTTTGCCTTTTGCTTTCCTACATCCACAACAAGAGCGGTTCATCCAGGTATCCCTTAAGAAATTCAGAGTCGGGTTAATCAAATTCCAGCTCAGAACCCTCCCGCTATGCTTTGGCATCTCTCTCGAGCTTGCATCTCAGTTCCAAAAGGCCCCAAGCACATCCAGTGAGCTACACAATGAGTAAAGCACCAAGGTCAGGCTAGCGAACGGTCTGGGTTCAACAAGTTGGAATAGTAAAAACAACTTCTCAAATAGCCGTGCTCTGTGATTGAGTCACAGGCTGACCCTATGACTGGTGGACAGGGAGGACTCTATAAATATTAGATGAGTTGTCCAACTCCACCTTGTTCCGCTCTTCGATTGGCTTTCCTGCTGCCCTAGTCCTGTGCTCCTCTTCTCAGCCGACCTAGTCTGACGGAAACAAGCTGCTCTCCAGTGCCTGTCTGCTATCTCCACTCTGCTGTCGCCATGGTTTCCAGGATGCATTGAAAACCGTCCTCTGACCCTAGTATGCCTTGGCTAAAGGCGCGTGATGATTTTCAATAGTGGAGGATTTGACCAATAGGTCATGTTTATCTCCTATGAGTTTCTATAACAACACATGCCAGTCAATACCTGTATACTGTTGCTATGGTCTTGTTTGCTTTCCTTCTGGGTGGCACATTCCATATTTGAAGAGCCAAATCACTGTTACTTCTGTTAATTTAAACCAAGAAGGCGTTGGGAAAAGAGGCAGACTGTCAAAAAGGCGGCTTAAGCTTCTAAATGCTCACATTTCAGAAAGTAAACTTCAAATTACTTATCAAACTCAGTTAAAGAAAAACCTGAACTAAATCTCAAGGCTTAAACTGATGTAAACAAATCTAAACAGTAAACTAAGAATAAATCCAATTAGCCATTCCTTCTTGGCCCAAGCTCTCAAAAATTCAGATATAAACTCACAATTAAACTTAACTGACAACCTTCTATCTCATGGGGTCACTTGGAGTAGCTTTTAGGGACTACAAGGTATTACAACAGTAACAGAATGTGCTTAAATGTTCTGCCTTAGTTGGACTGAGGAGGTTGAGATGCAATTTTATCGCCAAGGCAAGGCTATCCAGGACAGAACATCATCTTCATGTCCACTTCAGTGTAAGACTCACCAGACACAAAGTGCATGGTTCTATGTTCTCAAGAATCCTCTACTTCAATCTTGTTAGAGTCTTTGTCCCCTCTTATCTGGAATCCACTTCACTCTTCTGGAAGCTGTTCCAGGGCGATCATCCCTACTCTTACACAGCCTCATCCCAAGACTAAAAGTGATTCTCTGGTTCAGTCATGGTTCTCTATGAAGTACCCTAGAATCTCAAAGCAGAAAAAAAAGTTGTATTTTTGTGTCTAATTTATGTATAGCTCTTTTTCACTTTTCTTTCCACACTGAATCAGAATTGTTTTAGGAGCCAAAATGGTAGAGAGAAAACATCAGGAAATTGAGAGTCCAGCAAAACAAACAAACAAAAACCCGGCTTCTCAACCTCCCTTAGGCAAGATGCAAGGAAGGCCAACTCACCAAGCTCTTCTCAGCTGGTGTTGCCATCTGTGAGTTGGAAATAATGCCTACAAAGTACTGACATTGTTGTGATTAAAAGGCCCATGTAATGCACCACTCAGCACAGGCCATGTAAAGCCATGGATGGTAAGTAAACTGTCTTAAGGAACCATGGTGATATTTTCTCAGCCTTCAACCTCTCACCTTCCACAGTTTATACTAAATAAATATACAAAGTTAAAAACTTTAATGAAAATATAGTAGTCCTCATATTATTCAACGTTTGATTTCTGAGGGATCCTTTGCTAACTGATCTCAGTGACAGTGGCCATGGATACCATGAGCAGCATGGCCACCTGTGTTTAAACCAAAAGCTGAGAGGACATTTGCTATAACCTGGTACAAGAATGAATTAGAAATTAGTAACTTTGAAATTAACAGTTGAATAGTATAAATAAATTGCTTGTGGGGACTGGAGAGATGACTCAGCAGTTAAGAGGTCTTGCTGCTCTTGTAGAAGACTGGGGTTCAGTTCCCAGCACCCACATGGTGACTCAGAACCTTTGGTAACTCCAGATCCTGAGAAAACCCTTCTCTGTGTTCCTTGGGGACTGCACGCATGTGGTGCGCATGGAAACATGCAGATAAAACACCCATGCGCATTGAATAATATTTTTAAATATGTTTGCTCCATCCTACATTTACAGACCTCAAATGGTATTGCAACTAAAATGATCCTAAATTACAAGCTCAAGAGAAAGGATTTGCTTCCAGATGTTGAACCTATGCCATTTGCTTCACTGATCAAATCATGTCTTGTGCTTTGGGGAACACTACAAATAGAATTGTCTGTGCAATTGGAACGTTGCTATTACACGTTAAAAATTCTAACTATAGCTTACATGAAGCCACTCAGATCTGTTTATTTACTAATTTACATTGTTCCCAGGAGAGAAAGTGTGGCCTTTGTAATTCACGGTGGTGCTGAAGACTGTAATGTCGGCTACACGTTCCATGGCACCACCTTGTGAACATCTGGAAAGGGGAAATTGAGTTTTGTGATCTGAAACTAGTTTCAAGCCCTGACCCTGCAACTCATAGCTAGAGAATCTTTGTAGAAGCGAGACATCATTGGTAAGAATGTGTTTGATATTTTTCTGAAGTAGGGAATACAATTGTGCCTCCCTTGTCTTGTTATTGTGGGGAGACAGTTGGATCGCTGATGTGGTTAGAGCAACACATTGCAAAGCTATCGCTCACTTACCAAGTCATAGCACCCAGCCTCACATTGTTCCATCTAGAGACTAAAGCAGGGACCTGGCTTGACAACACAGACAGCCTTCAACACACACCACATACACCAGCAAAGGACGCCCCAGTCCTAGGGACTCAACTCTCATGTCTTCCCAGCTTGGTCTGAGGTTGACAGCTGAAAAAGGCAACAAAGTCACCGGTCTTTTTCTGCTCCAGATGATGGCAGTGGGGTCTCAGAACTAAACACGAGATCAAAGGGGCGATGCCTGCAGCTGTGCTTTATCACCTCTTTCTGCCATGGAGGGTGGTGCTGGGTGTTAAAGATACCCAGTAAAATATAGGGAAGTACTAGATACTTCCAGTGGACTGAAGTCTGTATGCCCTAGGGTACCGCACTGCTGATAAAAACCTTGGACCAATACCATGAAAGTAAGCAAGGCTGAAGCCCGGAACTCGTTTTGTAGACCAGGCTGGCCTGAAACTCACAGAGATCCTCCTACCTCTGCCCCCAACCCCAGTGCCAGGATTAAAGTATGTGCCACAACCACCGGGCCGTAATGGTCCTTGGTTAAAGAGGTCTGGATTCCCAAGGCCCATTGCAGGGTTCCCTTCCTAGTCCTCTTGATTGTACAAGTGGGGAATGAATTAAGAGTTAGAGCTGCCAGTTTAAAGGCCTCATGCTGTTTTGGAAAATTAACAGTCCCGCAGGCAGCAAACCTAAACAGAAAGCAGAACTGACCAAAGCCTCCTTTCTAAAGCACCATTGGGGCAGAAGTAAGTGCACAGCGAGGTGGCAGAAGTGCACAGAGAGGAAGCAGAAGTGCACAGCGAGGTGGCAGAAGTGCACAGCGAGGTGGCAGAAGTGCACAGCGAGGTGGCAGAAGTGCACAGCGAGGTGCACATACTCTTTAATAAACCATGTGACTCCAGACCTGAAGCCACATGAGACCAGCCCATGCAGTGAAGGTCACTTTTCTTAGAGAATAAGGGACTGGGAGACTGGGGAATGTTTGAACATTGAGACACATGGGCTCTTTGCCAAGTGAATTCATTTCTTAACAGTAGAGGAAACTTTGAGCATGCCATGCAGCCTGCTAGCCTGTCTTCTTAGAACAGCCACTCCCTGCCTCTTCATGACTCAGGAGAGTCACTATGTAGCACATCAGGGCCACTGTCAAGGGCTGTGGATCAAGTGGTTGTCTCTATGTCCATGTTGGGAGGTGGGGTCATGGAAAGGTGATTATGCATTTAACATTCAATGCCTTTTTCTCAGGACAAGACTGATTTTCACATTGGAAATGAGTTTTCTCTGGAGACCCTAGGCTACTTATTGTGACAGCTTATGTTTGTAAGGTGGGGCCCCTGGTTCTTGGCCCTCCCCACATGGTTCCTTACCAGGAGCCTAAGTGAGCTTGCTTCTTTTCTAATTGCCTAATTCTAAACACATTGTTAAGTGCTAAAATGTAACAAAATCATCAATGCTTTGCTACATTTCCTTTAGTTCGGATTTCCTGTGGTCAATGTCCCCCGACCCCCCCCCACGACATTCCCCTCTGTCTGTGACTACACTGCTCAGGGTATTCCCTCTATTGTCTCAGCTCTCATGCCCTCCTCATCCTCATGGTTTCCATTATCCCGCTAGACCTGACACCTGCTTCTGCCCACCCTGAGTCCTCCCTAAATACAGCACTTCCAAAAGCCCCTCTGCTGCCCGTCAGTCTCCAAACCAGCACAGCCTGGGCCCGAGGCTCAGCAGGCCCGCTTTTGTCCAGCTGTGTCAGATTTCTGCTCCGCTTTCCTCTGATTGCCTTGGATGCTCACTCAGGCAGCAGGCATGTGTGCCCCTCCTCTTCTCCTCAGCCCACGAACTCTGCTCCACCTTGACCGCGTCTTAAAACCATATGCCCCATTGGAACATCAGGCAGCCCCACCCATGACTACACGTCACTCATCCTACAAGTTCCTAGGCGTCCCTGTCAAACAGCCACTCTCTAATTACCAGGTCTCTTTCAGGTCAGTTCCTTAAACCCTTCACTCCGACCTTTCTCGGATAGCCTCAAGAGGGACTCCAAGCCACTGACCTAGGAAGATATCACCACAGTCCCCTGCGGTTGCTGTTTCTCTAGTTGACCAGCTTGGTCTGTGGTTCCTTACCGCGAGTGCTCTGGTGTCTCATTCTCATGCCCCTTAACTCCCAGCTAGAGAAGAAATAAAACAACTGAACTGCCTAAATGTACTTTGTTTATTCCTAACTGGTACGTAAGAAACTAAGCATGGGGTGGGGCTGGTAATAGGTGGCTCAGCGGTTAAGAGCACTGCTTGCTCTTCCAGAGGTTCTGGGTTCAATTCCCAGTATCCATATGGGGGCTCATAACCATCTGTAATGTGATATGATGCGCTCTTCTGGCCTGCATGTAGACAGCCTTCATAGGCATAAATAAATAAGTCTTTTTTTAAAAAAAGAAGGAAGAAGAAGCTGAGTAAGGAATGGAAAGCAAAGAGTGCCCTGCCAGCCTGGTTAGTGATATTATGTAACTATGGTCACATTGAGCAATCTGTTGCCACTGTTCCTGGATCCATTTCACAGTTCTCTTGCCTGGTTTCCATAAACTCCGCCTCTAGCCCATGTAAGAACGTTACTTCTCTCTTCACTGAGAAAAAAAATTCTAACAAGAGTGGGCTTTTGTTTTATACAGATTTGCAAGACTGCCCCCATCTGGCCGGGGTGTACCACCTTGCCTCCTCCTCTGGCATCGCTGTCTCTGAGAGTGAATATCCTCCTCTGGTAATCTGGACCACCAGCCTCCAGCCTGAGGCACCCTGTGGTCTCAGCCACAAACGCTTTCTCTGGCACTGTCACCTTTTCTCTCCCTCTCTCCGCCCACCCACTGGCCCCAGTGTTGTAGGGAATGTCAAATCTACACGACACCCTAACATGAGTCTGCCGCTCCGCATGTACGGAAGATGGATTTTCTGTGCCTGTTTCTTTCCTACTTCCTGGGTCCTGTTGAATTCATTGACGTTGCTCTCTTGCCCAGTTTGACACAGGAGCTGCTGTCCTAAAGTCAGCAATGACCTGGGCAAAGTTAGGCTCAGTCATCAGTCCTTGGTCTGGTTTTCCCGTTCCTCACTGACATCCCTCGAATACGCTGCCCTTTGTCTCTGCCCTAGAACGGGAAGCATCTCCGTCCTCTCCCCTTACGCTACACTCGGTTCCTTCCTGGTTTTATAGAGAGGCGTGAATTTTAATATAACCCACAGGCTGCTTACTGTCAGAGTCCTGATCTGCTCACTCGGTCACTCATCTGTACCAATCGTCCGTTATAGCTCGTGCTCATGTGAAAGGGAAAATTCTGGAGTTATTCCTCATCACTCATTTACACAATATAAGTTCACAGGAAAGTGTCAGTTCTGCTTTCACAACGTGTCCTTTCTGTTTATTTTCAATACATTCTAACAATATTTGTGTTTGTTGTGTGGAGGCTTGAGCCTAAAGCCTCATTTACGGTAAGGCATGCCTCATTTGACTTTTTAGTTGGAGACAAGGTCTTAAACTGCTGACCTAGGTTTACCTTAAACTTCTAATCCCCTGTCTCTGTCTCCCAAGTAAGTAAAACCACAAGTGTGCATCCCTGGCCCCTGTTCACAGTGCATTCCTAATTACATCCCTGACCAAACTCTTCTTGGATATTCTACTCCCTGATCCAAACCCCAACATTCTTTCTGGATATTCACTATAACCTGTGATGCCTGGATTGCTTTCCATCGTCTTTCTTCTTGAGAATTCTTTCAACTCAAACCCAGAAGAATTCGTGTGTGTGTCTGTCTGTGTGTGTGTGTGTGGCATAACACCCTTGCTCACCCCTAGTCATTCCTTCCCCATATTTAGAATACATTCCCAATATATCCCTTTGCTCAGACTCCTGCTTCTGCTCCAGTTTCAATGGTCGTTATGGTTTTTGTTTTTTGTGTTTTTTTTCCTCTCCTGTTTAATCCTCAGGATTCTTGAATATCTTTTTCATGTTGTAAAAGTCAGCTTTTCCCAGGCCTCTGCCCTGGTGTTCCCCTGAGCAGGAATGTTTCTTGTCCCCTGGTGATGTGTTTTATTCCTTCACTATATTCAGGCCTCTAACCAAGTGTCACCGCCTCCTCTGAGAGGCGTCCCCTGGGCACCTCATCTCACACAGTTCTGAGAGGCGTCCCCTGGGCACCTCATCTCACACGGCATCTCCTTTCAGGCCTTACCCTTCAACCTGCGTGTCCTTTCAGCATGCAGAGTTATCTTACTCGCTCCACCCACTGAAATGCAGATGGTATGGGGTGTTATGTGTGTGAACTCATCTCAATGATGAGGCAATCTTTGGAGATTTGACATGTTTGATAAATATTTGCGGCACGAACCATCGAAGGTATGTTTATGGCCTGTTGTTAAATTTTCCAGCAGAGATATTCAGGAAGCTCTGAGTTCAATCTTTAATACAAAGTAAGAAGCAATTGGGTTGTATCATGTTATTTTAGGATGTCTTCCATCCCCCATAGACTGAGTAATTTACACAGGATTTGGCTTCAGAGCGGAGTGTGACTGAAAAGCCACTCTAGTCCCTGCTGTCACTTGGGAGCCAGTGATGCCAGAGCATGAGCTTCTAGCTCAGCATCAAAACCCAAGAGTTCCTGGGGGAACAAATATCAAAATAATCCATAATGGGGAGAAAAGAGTACTGACACTGGCTTCTTTTATATATTGAAAAATTATCCATCCCCATAATACAATGGAAAATACCCACAATTCTCTTGTGCTGATCATTATGTATACTTGAAATACAATCAGACAAAATGAGAACATTGAAAAAAGATTTCTTCTTTATGTCAATGATAAAATGGGTTCATTTAGGATGCACCTCTAATTTAAATGCATTGTTGTTTTAAAAGAAGATAAATAAGTAAGGTGTTTTGCATTGACCATTTATTTTTAGACATTGATTTATTGACTGCATTTTTGAGGATAAAAATCATAATACATTTGTCTTCTACCCAGAACTGCTCAATAAATGTGTTTGGCATGGACTGAAGAAATACTTTAGAATGTAGCCCAGAAATTAAACTAGAAATTTAAAATAACCTTCTCAGAGATTAATTTATGCCAATTCAAGTTACCAACCCATTAAGGAACATGCTACTGCTTCCATGTGTCTTCCTTTTAGAAAAGAATCATTTCAAATCATTAGTTCCTCCAACTGTGTGAAATGCTATTAGCATTGTAGAATTTTATTTTCTGTGTAATTGTTTGTAGCCAATGCTTGCACGAACATGGACTTTAGCGTTTGTAGTGGAAACCACATAATGTACGACCCAGTCCTCTAAGCGGATTACAGAGGGTGTGTAAGGTAAAGACCCTGACTATACACTATTGAAAGGCGAACAATATGGACTATTGTTTGAGCAAAAAGACTTTAAGCAAGGTGGAATGGAGGACAATACCAGAACTCGCCCCTCTACTGAGCAAACTTGAATCCTCTATTTTATTTAGCAGTCTAGACTTATTTAGTCTTGAGTTTTACACACCGATAGGATATCTTTTTTAAAAAGAAACATTCAACGGAAGGGTTGTTTGATTCTTGTTTGCTTGCACCTTATCTTTCATGTGTCTGAGACGTATAAATTCCTGTACTATATTGCAGTGACTTTAGACGCTGAGCCTAGGGACCCCCATCTGGACCCGAAAGGGAAGAATCATACAGAGGTGCCAGGCCTGAAAAGACCTGAGACATGGGACATCCTGTGTACCACTGTTTGGATGCTTTTTCCAGGAATTGCCTTGCAAACATTGTGGGGGGATCTTGGGAAGGGGCGCTGTATACGTCACAGCAATGAGTGCTGAGCTGGTTGGTAAGGGAAAATCCTTTACCTTCTTTACAATCATTAGTGAGCAAAGAGATTCATCCCTCTAGGCTGGGTTTTCCATTAGTCCCTTCAAGAAAACACTGCTCAATAACCTTCACCTTGCCTCATTGCAAACTTTATCACAATGATCAAATATATGGTAATGGTTTCTGGTGCCTACAATGGACAAACGATTCGCCCTCTTTGGGAAACTGTCATGAAGAATGAATTTTCCCTTTTTACTCCTATGGGTATTTCTAGATATGTATGCTTGGTCACTTTTAATGAAAAAGAAAGAAAAGTAAAGAGTTGTGGGTTGAAGACAGAACAGGCAGCCAAGCATATGTGAACAAGCTTAGAATCCGAGACAGGGGGATTGAGAGTACCAGGATCATTTGGCCTACTCAGGAAGAAGCCTCTGTGTATCTCCCCCTCAAATAAAATTATGGAAAAAGAAGAAATTAAAATAATTAGAAAATAGTTAGAATAAGAGTCATTGCAAAGGCAATAAACAACTTTTCACTTCCATTTTCCCTAAATAAAAGAAAAAATATAATAATGGGAATGTCTGCCTTTCAAGCTCTTTATTAACTGAATGAGCAAAATGTATTGTTCACAGAAATACACAGGCCGCTCCTCAACACTGTTCAGACATTGCCAGGGGAACCATGACAGGTTCAGTGAACTCCTCCAAGCTGTCATTCACATCCTTAAATTCAATTAGAAGTGTGAGATAATAGTGTAGACAAAATTAATCCCTTAGACAAAATTAAAATTGGAGCATTTGTTGATTAATCTGAAAAATATGTAGTCTTGATCTGCTTACCAATATGTTTTGTTCATTGTTATTTTATTGGTTATTCCTGAATTGTGGCCATGACACTAGTGTCTGCCGATGGGAGCAGAGGCCTTTCTGGAATGAATGAATCTCAAGCACAAACACACATTTCTACACATTTCTTTAGGCTGAGGAGACCATCTCTTCCTTCTTATTTACTCTGTGCTGCAACCTGACCATGCCTCAAGTGTCTTTCAGCAGGGTCAGAAGGAAATCTTGGAAGCCCTTGGTAGCTCTGGCAGTGTGGGAAAACAAAGCAGAGCAAACAACACGCATTGCCAAAAGGAAAATCCAACAGAGTCTATGTTTCAATTGGCTTTATAAGAAGGGAAGCGTACTTCCATAAGACATACAAATCACAATGTGTTGACATGATTCCCCCTGGGGAGAGTCAATAGATGCCAAGTTCTCCAACCCGTGCTCTTTCCACAGACACATTTAAAATAAGAGAAAAAAATATGGAACTGAAAGAACATGAGAAAGAACACAGAAATGGACTGATTGGTTTTGATCCATATTAGATACCATTGAGAGCACAGTGTACCTACCAAGTTACTGACAACAGGTCTCACCTCTGAGACTATGCAAAGAAATCAGACATACATGGTTTTGGCTTCCAGGTTGACAAAGAGCTACATGGG
The DNA here is from genome assembly GCA_001685095.1 of Ellobius talpinus. NCBI lineage: Eukaryota > Metazoa > Chordata > Mammalia > Rodentia > Cricetidae > Ellobius > Ellobius talpinus. The sequence goes on from LOJH01032334.1 coordinate 24,504, forward strand.
AATATATAAGTATGTTTATGTGCATGTGCGCTCTAGATACATTTCATAAACACTGATCTAGGACAATTCTCTTCATTGGGTATGGTTTTTGGAGTCCAATCATGCAGAATAATAGGCAGAGGCAAGACAGGTGGTACCGCAAGATGGACATGGCAAGGTAGACCAGTGATGGCATACACGGGCTAGGAAGTTTGCTCCTGCTGGGATATACTGGCCATTGGTCCCACGTGATCAAAAATTAAATAAACAGGGGTTCACATGTAAAAGAAGCCTTTCACTTTGCTTTGACCAAAGAAATGGATTGAAGTGAACTAACAAAGACATGTTTGGGTGCCCAAAGAAATAGAATTGATATTTAATCACAAGGAAAATAACTGATTTTGTTATTTACATTATAAATTTTTAGATTCTTTAGTCTTTCAAATAGGACCGCTTTATCCAACAATAAGTGTAGAAAATGTTGGTCTCTTGTATTTAAAATGTGTGTGTGTCTGTGAGGGTGGGAGCATCATCATGCTGGGAGGGGGTTTTCTTTAGACCCAGAGAAGCTGGGATCAGAATGTCCCCCAAACATTTTCCCTCCTGTCTCTGAACCATAGAGATTATCTCTTTCAGCAAAACCAGTTGATTTCTTCCAGGCAGATTCTTACTTGCTAAGAAAATGAAACAGAAATAGATTCTGTATAACCCGGTCTATACAATAAACATTTAAGAGCTCTAAAATTATATTATTCATTTTCACTTACAGATCATGAATGGATTTATGCATTTTCATGCCTTCCATTTGTTCTGTGTTCCATGACCAAGTTTCTCACTTTTTGGTCAGTTTTTGTCAGTGTCTTTAGACAACACTTGTTCTGATACGGATAGCAGACTGTGTGAAGCCATCAATCGAATAAGTTTCCTCCAACTACTGGGGCTTGGCCAAATCCTGGTACAGCGGCAGGACACAGACCCAGGCAGTTCTAACACTGGATTCTGAGGGATGGGGGACTATTTTCAATCTTTATCGAACAAGAAACAATTGTGCTATAATGTATCCCATTGGAAAAAATGAATACACTCACCCACCAAACACACCCTAAAGCAGCCAAGAAATCGAGAACATGGTAGCAATCCAGTTCTCCCAGTTCAGGGGTACACACCTGTCCTTTCTACAGAACACCAGAGAACACAGCAGGGACCACTGTCTAACCAGCTGCCTATGGAAGCACAGATGCTCCAGTCCTTAGAATGCCAACTTCCTGTTTTGATCCGAACACTCGTAGCGCCTTCAGTTCTCCCACAGACACAGTCCAGGTCTCCTTGGACAGTTTCCTGCCCCCAAAATAAGAACACCCTTGGGAGTAATAGATGGCCACATAAACTAAATATTTGGTTTTTCACTTGCTTGCTTTTTTTCTTTTTTTT